>WSYH01003319.1:57500-69410 GCA_036426205.1 Ascaphus truei
GTCCTCAAGGGCCACCAACAGGTCAGGTTCTCAGGATATCCCTGCTTCAGCACATATGGCTTAATCAGTGGTTCAGAGCCACCTGGGACTGATTGAGCCCCATGTGCTGAAGCAGGGATCTCCTGAAATCCTGGCCTGTTGGTGGCCTTCCACTCCTGGCCTATTGTAATGTTGTACAGCGCTACATGCACTGTTGGCACTATAGCAATAAAATGATACACACATACTGTATAGAACTGACAGTATACCCGCGCTGTGTACACAACTCTGCCACTTCCAATCTAACTGGGAGGCAACGGCCCACGTCTACCAAGCAGGGCTATTCTATAGGACCTTCCCGTGCCAGCAGGCCTGAGAGGTGCCTTTTGGGGGCAGAAGGTCTCCTTTCAGGGGCTGGGCATGTGGCAATGTTAGTGTCACGGTCTCTGCTCTACATTTAGCCCCATATGTTTGAATGTCTTTATTTATACAGCGCCCACAGTGTACTCAGCGCTTTACAAAGAGACAATACAGCACAGGGAATTATAGTACTCTAAGCGCAGCAAAGTCACACAACAGGAAAGGAAATCCCTGCCCCGGAGAGCTTACAATCTAAGTGGTATGTTGGGAGACTTGCAGAGACAGCGCGGGAGGGGATAAGTGCAGTAGATGGCAGTGCCTGGCCTTGATGGTGGGTAAGTGCAGTAGATGGCAGTGCGTGGCCTTGATGGTGGGTAAGTGCAGTAGTATGGCACATGAGTGCGTGGCTTGATGGTGGGTAATGGCATAGATGGCAGTGCCTGGCCTTGAGGGTGGGTAGTGCAGTAGATGGCAGTGCCTGGCCTTGATGGTGGGTAAGTGCAGTAGATGGCAGTGCCTGGCCATTGATTGTGGGTAAGTGCAGTAGATTGCGTGCCGGCCTTGATGGTGGGTAATGTGCAGTAGTTGGCAGTGCCTGCGTTGATGTGTGAGGTAAGTGCAGGTAGATGGCAGTGCCTGGCCTTGATGGTGGAGTAAGTGCAGGAGATGGACAAGTGCTTGGCCACAGTACTTTAGTAGGAGTGACTGTGGGTTTGGGACATAGGGTGGCCAGGCGCTTCTCCAAAAATACTGGGCACAATGGTGAAAGGTGGCAATGCGCATGAGCACACACCCACACCACTCCCTCTCTCCGCTCCATGCTGTTTCCTCCTCCTCCTCTCTTGGTTCCACCCCCAGGCTCCTGAACACCTTCCTTTTGATTGGCTGCATTGCCCAGCAGAAGCCATGCAGGATGAAAGGAAACTGCCCACCCCTTAGCAGCAGCCCTGCTCTTTCCCTGCTAAGGGAAATCCCGCGGCCCCCAAGCCGGTCAGGTCACTATGTCTCATGGCTGCCGACAGGGCGGGAGAGCCGGGACAATTGCCCCGGGCCCGGTGCTCTGCAGGGGCCCGGCCGTGCTGCAGGCTGGGCCCAAGCTCCGGCTGCCGGTTCTCTCCTCCCCAGCTTGCGGCCTCCCTCACTCTGTCCCAAGCCGAGCTGCTGGTGCCTCTCTGATGTTTGGCGTACGCCGGGCCTCTCTGACGTTGGTGCGTGCCGGGCCTCTCTGATGTTTGGTGCGTGCCGGGCCTCTCTGACGTTGGCGGGCGCTGGCCTCACTGCACATTGGCGCGTGCCAGGCCTCTCTGAATTTGGCGCGTGCCGGCCTCTCTGAAGTTGGTGCGTGCTGCCGGGCCTCTCTGACGTTGGCGCGTCCGGGCCTCCTCTGACGTTGGCGGGCGCTGGCCTCACTGACATTGGCTCGTGCCGGCCTCTCTGACAATTGCGCGTGCCGGTGCCTCTCTGACGTTTGGCCGTACCGGGCCTCTCTGACGTTGGCGTGCGCCGAGCCTCTCTGACGTTGGCATGCGCCGGGCCTCTCTGACGTTGGCGCTCGCCGGGCCTCTCTGACGTTGGTGCTCGCCGGGCCTCTCTGACGTTGGCGTGCGCCAGGCCTGTCTGAAGTTGGCGCTCGCCGGCCTCTCTGAAGTTGGCGCGCACCGGGCCTCTCTGACGTTGGCGTGCGCCGGGCCTCTCTGACGTTGGTGCTCGCCGGGCCTCTCTGACGTTGGCGTGCGCCAGGCCTGTCTGAAGTTGGCGCTCGCCGGCCTCTCTGAAGTTGGCGCGTGCCGGGCCTCTCTGACGTTTGGCACGCACCGGGCCTCTCTGATGTTGGCGGGCGCTGGGCCTCTCTGACATTTGGCACGCACCGGGCCTCTCTGACGTTGGCGCGTGCCGGGTCTCTCCGACGTTGGCGCGTGCCGGGCCTCTCTGACGTTGGCGCGTGCCGGGCCTCTCCGACGTTGGCGCGTGCCGGGCCTCTCCGACGTTGGCGCGTGCCGGGCCTCTCTGACGTTGGCGTGTGCCGTGGCCTCTCTGACTTGGCCGTTGCGCTGTGGCTCGGACGTTGGCGTGCCGGGCCTCTCTGACGTTGGCGTGCGCCGGGCCTCTCTGATGTTGGCGGGCGCTGGGCCTCTCTGACGTTTGGCACGCACCGGGCCTCTCTGACATTGGCACGTGCCGGTCCTCCGACGTTTGCGTGTGGCCGGGCCTCTCTGACCGTTGGCCGGCGTGCCGGCCTCTCCGACGTTGGTGCGCGTGCCGGGCCCTCTCTGACGTTGGCGTGCCGGGCCTTCTGACGTTGGCGCGCTGGGCGCCTCTCTGACTTGGGGCGTGCCGGCCTCTCTGACGTTGGCGTGCGCCGGCCTCTCTGACGTTGGCGTAGCGCCGGGCCTCTCTGACGTTGGCACGCACCGGGCCTCTCTGACGTTGGCGCGGCCCCGGGCCTCTCTGACGTTGGCGCGTGCCGGGCCTCTCCGACGTTGGCGCGTGCCGGGCCTCTCCACTGGGCCGCGGGCCCGGCCTCTCTGACGTTGGCGTGCGCCGGGCCTCTCTGACGTTGGCGTGCGCTGGGCCGCTCTGATGTTGGCGCGTGCCGGGCCTCTCTGACGTTGGCGTGCGCCGGGCCTCTCTGACGTTGGCATGGCGCCGGGCCTCTCTGACGTTTTGCGCTCCGCCGGGACCTCTCTGACTTGGCGTGCGCCAGGCCTGTCTGAAGTGGCGCTTCGCCGGCCTCTCTGACGTTGGCGTCGCCGGCCTCTCTGACGTTGGTGCTCGCCGGGCCTCTCTGACGTTGGCGTGCGCCAGGCCTGTTCTGAAGTTGGCGCTCGCCGCTCCTCTGAGTTTGCGCGCCACCGGCCCTCTGACGTTGGTCGTGCGCCGAGCCTCCCTGACGTTGGCCGTGCGCCGTGCCTCTCCTACGTTTGAGCGTCTGCTGGGCCGCTCTATTGTTGGTCCAGCGTGCCGGGTCTCTCTGATGTTGGCGTGCGCCGGGCCTCTCTGACGTTGGCGTGCACCGGGCCTCTCTGACTACAAGCAAACTGCTCATTTAGCCATATCAGTCCCTTGTGCTCACAGCCCAAATACCGCGCTCCACCCTATCACTAAATACCGCCCCCTCACTAAATACGCGCCACCCCTCACTAATACCGGGGCCACCCCTCACTAATACCCGCCCCCTCACTAAAATACCATCGCCGCCACTCACTAAATACACAACCGCCCCCCTCACTAATAACCGCCCCTCACTAAATACCGCCCCCCTCCCTAAATACCAATACCGCCACCACGTCACTAATACACCGACACACCGCCCCCTCACTAAATACCCCCGCCCACCCCCCCTCACTAAATACCGCCCCCTCAACTAAATACCAAAACCACCATCCCCCCCCTCCTAAATACCACCGCCCCCCTCACAAATACCACACCCCCCTCACTAAAATACCACAAGCTCCCCCGCCCCCTCACTAAATACCGCCCCTCACTAAAATGCCGCCCCTCACTAAAATACCAAATACCCCACTAAATACCGCCCCCCTCACTAAATACACACGCCCCCCTCACTAAATACCCGCCCCCCCCACTAAATACCTGCCTCATAGCCCGCCTCACTAAATACCGCCCCCCCTCACTAAATACCCCCCCTCACAATACCCGCCCCCCTCAACTAATACCCGCCCCCTCCACTAAATCCGCCCCCTCACTAAATACCACCGCCCCCCTCACTAAATACCACCAACAACCGCCCCCCTCACTAAATACCAACAATAACCACGCGCCCCCCTCACTAAATAAACCTGCCCCCCTCACTAAATACCACCGCCCCCCACTCACTAAATACCCCTACCCACCCCTAACTAACATACCACCCCCCCCCCCTCACTACATAATCCGCCCCCCACTCAAATACCGCCCCCTTCACTCATAACCCACCAGCCCCCTCACCTAAATACCAGCCCCCCTCACTAATACACCCCCTCACTAATAACCCAACACCCCCCCCTCACTAATACCCCACCACCCCCTCACTAATACCCTCCTCTACCTAATACCCACCCCCCCTAAATACCCCGCCCCCTCACTAAATACCGCTCCCCTCACTAAATAACCGCCACCCCTCATAAATACCTACCACCCCCTACAATACCGCCACCCCCAACCGTCCCCCTCACTAAATACCAAACCGCCCCCCTCACTAAATCCGTACCACCCAGCCCCCTCACTAAATACCGCACCCCCCCACTAATACCATACCACCCGCCCCCCCCTCACTAAAATAACCGCCCCCCCTCACTAATACCACCGCCCCCTCACTAAAACCGCCCCGCCTCCCTAAAAACCACCGCCCCCCTCACTAAATACCACCCCCCTCACTAAATACCGCCCCCCTCACTTCTAAATATCCCCCCCCTCACTAATATCCACAACCCCCCCTCACTAATACCATCACTCCGCCCCCACACTCACTAATACCGCCCTCTCACTAAATACCGCCCCCCTCACTAAATACCGCCCCCCTCACTAAAAACCGCCCCCTCAACTAAATACCGCCCCCCCCTAACTACCTAACACTCCCAAATCACTAAATACCGCCCCCATCACTAATACCACCGCCCCCTCACTAAATACATACCAACCTACCATCACGCCCCCCTCACTAAATACCACCTCCCCACTCACTAAATAACCGCCCCCTCCTAATAAACCGCACTCCTCAATCAATACAACCGCCCCCCCTCACTAAATACCCGCCCCCTCACTAAATACCGCCCCCCTCACTAAAAACCGCCCCCCTCACTAAATACCGCCCCCTCACTAAATACCGCCCCCCTCTCACTAAATACCGCCCCCTCACATAAATACCCCACCATACACGTGCCCCCCTCACTAAATAACCACCCTCCTACACCAGCCCCCCCTCACTAAAATACCCCGCCCCCTCACTAAATACCGCCCCCCCTCACTAAATACCGCCCCCCTCACTAAATACCGCCCCCCCTCACTAAATACCGCCCCCCTCACTAAATTCCGCCCCCTCACTAAATTCCGCCCCCACTAAATACCGCACACCAACCGCCTCGCCCTCACTAAATCCAAGGCCCCCCTCATAAACCTACCGCACCACCCTCACACATACCGCCCCCCTCACTAAATACCATATAACCACCACGCCCCCTCACTAAATACCAACCACCCCCCCCTCACTCAAATACCACCCGCCCCTCCACTAAATTTACCGCCCCCACTCACTAAATACCGCCCCCCCCACTAAATACCCCCCCCCTCACTAAATACCGCCCTCACTAATACCAAACCTCCGTCCAACCCCTCCCTAATACCCCCCCCTCACTAAATACGCCACCCCCTCCACTAAATAAAAACCGCCCCCTCACTAATACCAATAACCAACCGCCCCCCTCACTAATACCATACCCCCCCCCTCACTAAATACCAGCCCCCCTCACTAAATACCCCGCCATCCCCTCACTAAATACCCCTAAACCATACCTCCCCCCTCACTAAATAACCCATTAACCGCCCCCCTCACTAAATACCGCCCCCCCCACTAAATACCACCCCCCTCACTAAATACCGCCCCCTTCACTAAATACCGCCCCCTCACTAAATACCGCCCCCTCACTATTCAAAAAAACCTCCTACCCCCTCACTAAATAAACCCCAGCCAGCCCCCTCACTAAATACCACCCCCCCCCGTCACTACAAGAATAAATACCAACCGCCCCCCTCACTAAATACCGCCCCCTCACTAAATACCCCCCCTCACTAAATACCGCCCCCAATCCACCTAATCGCCCCCCTGTCACTACAACCAAAAATCACCACATAAATACCACCGCCCCCCTCACTAAATACCGCCCCCCTCCTAATAACCCCACCGCCCCCCTCACTAAATACCCCCCCCCCCCTCACTAATACCCAATAACCGCCCCCCCTCACTAAAAACCGCCACCCTCACTAAACCAAACACCGCCCCCAATCACTAAATACCGCACCCCCTCACCTAAATACCATACCCCCGCCCTCAACTAATACCACCCCCTCTCTAAATACCCTACCCCCCCCTCACTAATACCGCCCCCTCCTAATACCACACCCCCTACCCTCCTAATCGCCCCCCTATAAATATCGCCCCCCCCTCACTAAATACCGCCCCCTCCACTAAATACCACCCCCCTCACTAAATACCGCCCCCCCTCACTAAATACCACCCCCCTCCACTACAACTACCCAGCCCCCCCTCACTTAAATACCCCCCCTCACAACTATCACCCCCTACTCAAATACCCCACCACCACCGCCCCCGATCATCTACATACCGCCCCCTCATTAAATACCGCCCCCCTCACTAAATACCGCCCCCCTCACTAAATACCGCCCCCCTCACTAAATTCCGCCCCCCCCACTAAATATCTCCCGCCCCCCTCACTAAAATACTCCATATACACGCCCCCCCCTCACTAATACCTACCCCCCCTCACTAAATACCGCCCCCCCTCACTAAATACACGCCCCACTCACTAAATACCACCCCCCCTCACTAAAATACCGCCCACTAGATCCTAAATAACCGACGCCCCCTCACTAAACTACCGCTCCCCTCACTAATATCGCCCCTCACTAAATACCCCGCCCCCTCCACTAAATACCGCCCCCCTCACTAATACCGCCCCCCTCACTAAATACCGCCCCCTTCACTAAATACCGCCCCCCTCACTAAATACCGCCCCCCTCACTAAATACCAGCTCCCCCTCACAAAATACCACCAGCCCTCCCTCCTAATACCGCCCCCCTCACTAATACCGCCCCTCACTAAATAACCCCCTCCTCCTAAATACACCGCCCCCCTCACTAAATACCCGCCCCCTCAAAAATCGACCCCTTAAATACCGACCCCTTCACTAAATAACCGCCCCCTCATAATACCTACCAATCCGCCCCCCCCTCCACTGAAATATAACACCGCCTCCACTCACACATACCCCGCTCACCCTTCACTAATACCGCCCCCTCCCTAAATTAACCATATCGCGCCCCTCCTAAATACCTACCGCCCCCTTCACACTAAATACAAATTGACCGCCACCACTCACAAATAATCGCAAGCCACACCTCACTAAATACCGCCCCCCCCCTACTAATACCGCTCCCTCACAAATAACCATACCACCGCTTAAATAAAAAACGCACCCCTCACTAATACCCCGCCCCCTCACTAATTCCGCCCCCTCACTAATACCGCCCCCCTCCCTAATACCAGCCCCCCCTCACTAAATAGCCGCCATCCAACCGCCCCCCATCACTAAATCCCCGCCACCACTCACTAATATCGCCCCCTCACTAAATACTCCCCACCCCCCCTCACTAAATAAAGCCACGCCGCACTCGCCTCACTACCGCACCCCTCTCACTAACCCCGCCCCAAACTGAATCCCTCGCCCCCTCAAACATCCAGCCCCCTCATCTAATACCCAACCGCCCCCCTCACTAAATACCAACAACCTAAACGCCCCTCTCACTAAATACCCACCCCCTCACTAAATACCATACCCCATACCACCATAATTACCTCACTAATACATACCCCACCTACCCCACCGCCACCTAACCTCCGTCGCCCCCCTACCACCGAAGGATTAGAAAACAGGGCAAAACAAAATGAAGCCGCAACGAGCGCCCTGCATAAGAACAACCCTTCCGACCATACCCCCAACCAATACCATACACGCATAACCATTCCACCCGCCATACCACCACCATACTGCCCCACACCGACCCCATCCCTCTCCTCATACCTTCCGCTCACCCACCCGAGCCGACCCTATCCGTCCCCACCACCTTCCCCCGCTTCTCCCAACAACCCTCCCTCCCCACCTCACATCAATACCAATAAATAGATACCAAAATACCAACCCAAAACAAAACCCACCTACGAACCCAGACCAAACCACCTAACCCCCGAAACCATACCCATACCAGAATAACCACCAAAATACCATAACCCACCCAACCACCTCCCACCACACCCGCACCCCTTTTTTGCCTATCGCTCCCCCATTAGCCCCTCACTCCATCACTCACCTACTCCCCATCCCCGCCCCCCCCCCCCCATACCTCCCCCTACCCCAAAACCACCCCTAACCTCCCCTCCCCACCCCCCGACCCTGCCCCCCGCTAACCACGCTCCCGATCCCCCCATCAAAGAGCCTCACTCCTACATAAACCATCCAACACTTCCACTCCGGGCCCTACTCGCCGGAGCCTCCCTCGCCAACCCCGGCCCTGTCGCCACTCGGGATCCAACACCATCCCCCTCACCTCCGTCCCGCCTCAGCCGCCCCACGTGCGTGGCCGCCCAGCCCCCGAGGCCGCCTAGCTCTCCGGTGTGCCGCGCGCCCGTCCCCCCCCACTACCCTCCGGCCGGCAGACCCGTGTCGCAGGGCAATCTCGCCTCCGCGTTTGCCCTCCGCCGGTAGTGGGCAGTGCCTACCTCTGACGGCCTCCCTGCCCCTCGGCCTCCAATGCGCGCAAGGGGGAAAATCGCTGCCCACCCCTCCCTCCGGCCCCAATCGCTACACTCCCGGGCGTCCGGGTCATTGCCGCGTCCAGAATCCCGCTGCGCCAGACGCTCCGGCTACCCGGGCCCACCTCCCGCTCCGCCCCTCCCGTCATCGCGCATTAGCAGGCGAATAGCAGCTTCACAAACCGGCTACCGGCCCCTATACCGCCGCCAATAACCTCCTCCCAGCGAACCAGCCAACCCCTGCCACCAAACACCCTCAAATTTACACACATACCTACAAACCACCTCCGCCCCCCCATACTTCCCACCCGTCCTCACTAATATATTAATCACAAACCCTATTCATAAAATAAAGAAAGATATCCTACCTCATACCACAGCACGTCAAGTACACGATCCGACCTCCACTTCCCCCACCCTCCCTACCCCTCCACCGCGTGGTCCACTTCCTCTAGCCAATGAACCCGCGAGGGGACCCCTCCGGCTCGAGGCACCCTGGAAGAGAAAACGAGGTCCCCTCACACTCCACTCACCCGGCAACAGATTCGGGGGCATAAGGGCCCCCACTCCTCCCCTCCCCGTCCCCTCCCCGTGGTCGCTCGGCTGCGCTCCCGTTAATGGTTGTATTAACGACCGGAGAGGGAAGCGGGCTAGGGTCCGGCCACGAAAATTGATGACGACGTCGACGAAGGCGGTCGGCGAGTCCGTCAGCAGTGAGCGTGTGGAGAGTGGGCTCGCGACAAGGAACATCGAGTAGGGGCCCGGCCCTTCACCACAGACCAGGAGTGATGGATGAACAAGGGGGCTCCCTCGGCCTCGCCAAGTCAGGAATGTGTAGCAAAGTGAACCTGGGCGGCGCTAACAGTCGCCCAGAGAGCGGCATGGTGGTTACACTGAAAGGGGGGTAGTAATTTGGAGCCCATCACCAACATCAAGGAAACCCCCACCCCTCCCCCCCTCACTAAATAGTGTCCCCTTGTTTCCTGGAATAAAAGTACAAGAATGGAACGGATTTGATTCATTGTCCTGTATATGAAGAGAATGACGGTCTCGTGTTCCCCTTTCCTTTCCCCGCTGCACTCACTGCATTATTAAAAAGAACCGCGCTCCTTATAAATAAACAATAAGAATAATTGCTGCCGAATATTGCCTTTAAATACCGTGCTGAGGACGAGGCGGCCCAGATTATTGATTCTGTTTCAGGACCTGATCATCTGGACATGGCCCTGACTAGAGGAGGTCCCCAGGAGGGTCGTACTCAGCAGGAGGTCGTACTCAGCAGAGGGTCGTACTAGCATTAGGGTCGTATCAGCAGGATGGTCCCGTAACTCGGAGGTCCGTACTCAGCAGAGGTCCGATATCAGCGAGAAGGTCCGTCTCATCAGGAAGGTCCGTACTCCAGCGGAGGTCGTACTCAGTAGAAGGTCTTACTCAGCAGGAGGGTCCGTACTCAGCAGGAAGGTCCGTAATCTCTCAGCGGGAAGGTCCGTTACTCCACAGGAAGGTCCGTACTCAGCAAAGAAGGTCCGTACTCAGCAGGAGGGTCCTGTACATCCAGCAGGAAGGTCCGTACTCAGCAGGAAGGTCCGTACTCATTCAGGAAGTTCCGTACTCAGACAGGAGGGTCCCGTCTCAGGCAGGAAGGTCCGTACTCAGCAGGAAGCTCCGTACCTCAGCGGGAATGTCCGTACTCAGCAGGAAGGTCCGTACTCAGCAGGAAGGTCCGTCTCAGCGGGAGGGTCCGTACTCAGCGGAGAGTGTCCGTACTCAGCAGGAAGGTCCGTACTCAGCAGGAGGGTCCGTACTCAACAGGAGGGTCCGTATACTCAGCAGGAAGTCCGTACTCAGCAGGAAGCTACTCAGCGGAAGGTCCGTACTCAGCAGGAAGGTCGTATCAGCAGGGGTCCGTACTCAGCAGAGGGTCCGACTCAGCAGGAGGTCCGTACTCAGCAGGAAGGTCGTACTCAGCAGGAGGTCCGTACTCAGCAGGAGGTCCGTACTCAGGCAGAGGGGGTCCGTACTCAGCAGGAGGGTCCGTACTCAGCAGGAAGGTCCGTACTCAGCAGGAAGGTCCGTACTCAGCAGGAGGGTCCGTACTCAGCAGGAGGGTCCGTACTCAGCAGGAGGGTCCGTACTCAGCGGGAAGGTCCGTACTCAGCAGGGGGTCCTACTCAGGGGAAGTCCTACTCGCGTGAAGGTCCGTACTCAGCTAGGGGGGTCCGTACTCAGGGGGAAGGTCCGTACTCAGAGGAGGTCCGTATCAGCAGGGGTGTCCGTACTCACGGGAGGTCCGTCTAAACCTTACCCACAGAAGGTCCGTACTCACAGAAGTCCTATCAGGCAGGAGGTCCGTACTCAGCAGGAGGGTCCGTACTCAGCAGGAGAGTCCGTACTCAGCAGGAAGGTCCCGTACTCACGCAAGGGTCCGTACTCAGCAGGAGAGTCCGTACTCAGCAGGAAGGTCCGTACTCACAGGACGGTCCGACTCGCTGGGAGGTACCGACTCAGCTGGGAGGTACACCAGGATACTCAGCAGGAGATATTCCGTACTCAGTCGGAGGGTCCGTACTCAGCAGGGAGGTCATTACAGGGGACACAGTGAAATAAGGATAATGTTATATATAACATATTCTACGAAGACATCCATTGACACAGTAGGACTGATAAATTAGGCTCAATCTATACCTACAACTTAATTTTTTTTAAAGAACCTTTTATTTAAACATCTTACAATGTTTCATATTTTAGGCTGCAAAGTGCCTATAATTACTTCTACAATATCCCCCTATACTACTGTATAAACATGTAGAGAGTTTATTTAACTGAAGCGTATAGTTGGAGACGCACGTAGAAGCAAACAGAACTGATTTATATTGTTGAAGACCATTAGATTGTAAGCTCTTTGGAAGAGGAACCAACCATGGCCTTTCATTTCTGACGCTGAATATAAGAGTTGTTCAGATTTCAGGGGGGGTGGAGGGGGCAGAGGGGGACAGGGAGGGAAGAGGGAGACAGGGGGGCAGAGGGG
>WSYH01003320.1:0-69393 GCA_036426205.1 Ascaphus truei
TTACAATACTACAGCACTCTACTACTTTCCTGATGCTTGCCCATTGCGCGCGATGACAATGGGCAACCCTGTGGCAATATGGTCTATATATTTATTGCATCGTTCCACGGTGAGTCTGCGCCGCAGTTGATTATGTGGCGCAGATACATCGATGATGTGATTCTTATCTGGGACGGTGATGATACCTCGTTTGATAGCTTCGTTGCAAGGTTGAATGATAATTTGTTCAATCTCACTTTTACCAGTGAAATAAGTCCAAGTAAGATTATCTTCTTGGACTTAGAAATTTACATAATCAACAACGAGTTACATACGAAAAAACATTTTAAGAACACTAATGTTAACTCCTTTCTACACCCAGAAAGTGGACATGAAAGGAGATGCATTAATAACATTCCATTCAGCCAGTTTTTGCGCATTAGGCGTAACTGTGCTGATATAGAAACGTTCAAGGTACAATCTCAAATACTCTTTGAGCGTTTCTTTCAAAAGGGTTATGATGTGACTCTTATAGATAGAGCATACAAAAGCCTACAAAAGAGCATTAAACATTAATAGGAAGAAACTGATTCAACCTAAGAATAGTAAACCCAATGGTAAACAAAAGTGTGTTTCCACTGGAAAGTTCAACCATTGGAGAATCCAGTGACTAATGGCTCTCTTATCACATTGCCCACTTCAGATTCCAGTGAAACAGACCATAAAAATAATAAAAGGAAGAATGAGAAACACGTACCATATTTCGTAACAAAATTTAATAGTTCTCATAGAAAGATCAAATATATTTTGAACAAATACTGGTAGTATACAGTACTGTTGTAATATAAATATACTATATAAATATACAGTTGTTATATCATAATAAATACACATCATATACTGTACTGTATATTCCGTTGTAGGATGAATTGCAATATACCAAAAGTGTATACAGTACTTCTGCACAAAAAATATAAATTGACCACAAATACAGTATACAGTATACTGTTGTAATATAAATATACTATATAAATATACTGTTGTTATATCATAATAAATATACATCATATATATTCCGTTGTAAGATGAATTGCAATATACCAAAAGTGTATACTGCTGCACAAAAAATATAAATTGACCACAAATACAGTATATACTGTTGTAATATAAATATACTATATAAATATACTGTTGTTACTTCACTGTAATCTATGTAAAACCCCCTCCCCTATTCTCTCTCTTTTAAACTTCCCTGCCTTCACTGTAATCTATGTAAAAAACCCTCCCCTATTCTCTCTCTTTTAAACTTCCCTGCCTTCACTGTAATCTATGTAAAACCCCCTCCCCTGTTCTCTCTCTTTTAAACTTCCCTGCCTTCACTGTAATCTATGTAAAACCCCCTCCCCTATTCTCTCTCTCTTAAACTTCCCTGCCTTCACTGTAATCTATGTAAAACCCATCCCCAATTCTCTCTCTTTTAAACTTCCCTGCCTTCACTGTAATCTATGTGAAACCCCCTCCACTATTCTCTCTCTTTTAAACTTCCCTGCCTTCACTGTAATCTATGTAAAAGCCCCTCCCATATTCTCTCTCTTTTAAACTTCCCTGCCTTCACTGTAATCTATGTAAAAAACCCTCCCCTATTCTCTCTCTTTTAAACTTCCCTGCCTTCACTGTAATCTATGTAAAACCCCCTCCCCAATTCTCTCTCTTTTAAACTTCCCTGCCTTCACTGTAATCTATGTGAAACCCCCTCCCCTATTCTCTCTCTTTTAAACTTCCCTGCCTTCACTGTAATCTATGTGAAACCCCCTCCCCTATTCTCTCTCTTTTAAACTTCAATGCCTTCACTGTAATCTATGTAAAACCCCCTCCCCTATTCTCTCCTATTGTGTGCGTTAAGCTTCCCTGCAATCTATGTAAAAAAAAACTCCCCCTATTGTGTGTTAAATCTCCCTGGCCTGTGTTTCTGAGTGCAGTGTACTGTATGTAAATGTGGGGAGGGGGAAGGGGTTTATAAATGTGAGTTTATAAATAAAATAAAGAATATTATTTCTAGGGGCCCTAGAACAGAAGTTCCCACGCCAATTGCGCGCTCATTGCTCTTTTTTTACAATGTTGCTGGTCTTGCGGCTTTGCAGTCTGGCAGCAAAAAGCAGTTTGTAGTACTGAGTGTGAGATAAATTAACCAGTTCTTTTATTGCTGAAGTCGCCACAAAAAACTTTTATTTACAAATACAGTACAATACAATGGTGAAACATTTCAAGTGAACAGCAATTTGAAAACATCAACACACAATAATACATACAGTACAGTACTGTATGATTATTTATTTATAATACAGAATACAGCTCTGTACTGTATATACAGTATACAGTATACTGTACTGTATTTGGGGCTTGTCTTTGGGGGTTTATTCATGCAATTATTAGGGTGACCTGCCTGCCTTTGGAAATATTGTGACTGTATAGTCCCAGTTATTTCAGCCACCCCATCCTCTCCCTTAGAGTTTTAAATCCTTCCCTGGCCAAGCGTCAATGGGCTGGCTCATTCAACCCTAATCTAATCATTGTGTTGTTAATCTGCCCCTGGGCGGGCTACTGTAACAAGATTCAGCAGGAGGCCAGCGTCTGATCCCACCATCCCCCTCCAAGAACCCAACCCTTAGAGGCCTGGGGCCTGCCTGCTTTGTAAAAAGATTCAGAAGGAGGCCAGCGTCTGATCCCACCATCCCCCTCCAACAACCCAACACTTAGAGGCCTGAGGCCTGCCTGCTTTGTAAAAAGATTCACTTCTTCTAAATTAAATACAGTATATTCTCTAATACCTTTGGAATAAAAATATACAGTATATACAGTAATGTGAAATAATCCGTTCTGTGGGTCTGAGCGGGTTGAAAGTCACCACATCCTCATACAGTACATTCTCAAATACCTTTAGAATAAAAATATATAAATATACAGTATAAATATTGTACAGTATAATGTTAAATAACCCGTTCTGTTCTTTTTTTCTTCATAACAGTATCCTCATTGTGTCTGCGGTACAGTAGTTCATTGAGAGAGGAGAGGTTTTGTGTACATCATTACTGCTGTTTATATACTGTACATTTGACTGCACAAGCAGATTTGACGGGACACAATGCCCCCCTCCCTCTTGGGCACCCTTTTTCCTGGAACGACAAGAAAACAAAAACTTAGTTCAGTTACTGTACTGCAGAGTACTCTATGTGCATACTGTACTGTATTATGGCAGAACTACTGTAGGTGGCTGGTGCAGCTTTCTCTGTAAAGAAAAAAATGGAGCAGTTAGTAGGCAGTTACTGTAGTACTGTCAAACTACTGTATACTGGAACTACTGTATACTCTTAAAAGTAATGTACTGTAACCGCTGGTGCCATGTCTATGTACTGTAACCTTATGGCTGCTGCTGCTGTCTCTGAAAAGAAAAAAATCTGTGCCATACTTACCTGTATCATACTGTGCTTACAATACTACAGCACTCTACTACTTTCCTGATGCTTGCCCATTGCGCGCGATGACAATGGGCAACACTGTGGCAATATGGTCTATATATTTATTGCATCGTTCCACGGTGAGTACATCATTCCAAAAACTCAGTATGGCTTTCAACAACTCGTCCTTTTTGGAGGGTTTCGCCACTTTACGGATATGTTCCTTCAGCTGATGCCAGACCATTTCGATCGGATTGAAGTCTGGCGATCTGTGATTGGAAAGAAAGGACAATTGGTTTAAGAGCTAAAAACAGTGGGGAACAAAAATGGGACACGGTCTACTGCACTTACTCCGCTGGCGTCTTCACCCAGTTGATGCCGCGCTCAAGGATATGCGCCGTCGACGCGGTGTGCTTGGGATCGTTGTCCTGGTAGAAGCGGTGACCATTGGGAAAGTCGCGTCTGATGTATCGCACTATCGCGGGCACAATGTTGTCTTGGAAGAAAGCTTTATTCATGATTCCTATAGCAAGAAAAGAAAAGTGCTCAATAGTACAGTACAGTGCATACGGTAAGGCAACACTAGTCAAGTACAGTGCATTAGGCGGCATTATATTTGAGAAATTGTACCTTCAAAGATGACAATGCCTCCCGGTCCACGCCTAGAGATGGCACCCCACACATGCAGCTTCACAGGGTGTTTTGGCCGCGGCTTCAAAGATATGCGGCCTTTTTTGTGGAACGCAAATCTTGCAAATCTCTCCAGCGACACAGTAGATTCATCAGTGAAGATGCAATCCTGGAAAGTCTCACCGCTGTCGATCCATGCCTGGGCCTGGAGCACTCTTTTGATTTTGTTTGCGTCCCGTATCATGGGGTACGCTCTGTAATGACAATGAATAAAAAATTTTTACGTCACAGCGCAGTACAGTTTGCAAAACAACACTTTTACTTTACAGTACCTCCTGTACTGTCCAGTACTAACCTCACACGTCCATATTTCCATCCAATTATGCGTCTCATCTTCTTTATGCTGCTCTCGGGTTCAGTCAGATTGTGCTTTTCCTGCAGAGTGTTTTTAACCCTTAATGCACTCCTCTCATCATTCTCCTCACTTATTCTGTCCACCAGAAGAGTAGTCTCCCTACAATGCAAAGAAATTATATTGTTTTATTAATATGCAGCAATATAAAATGTATACTGTATACTGTACATGTAATATTGTAATATACAGTAAATATAAATATACAAAAAATGTATACTGCTTTACTATAAATATAAATAGACAAAATATACAGTACTGTATACAGTACTGTTATAATATAAATATACTATATAAATATACTGTTGTTATATCATAATAAATACACATCATATACTGTACGGTATATTCCGTTGTAAGATGAATTGCAATATACCAAAAGTGTATACTGCTGCACAAAAAATATAAATTGACCACAAATACAGTATATACTGTTGTAATATAAATATACTATATAAATATACTGTTGTTATATCATAATAAATATACATCATATATATTCCATTGTAAGATGAATTGCAATATACAAAAAAAGTGTATACTGCTGCACAAAAAATATAGATGTACAGTACAGTTTTCTATATTTTTTTTTGTTAAGTTTTATAAATATACTTACGCGTTAGTTACCCTTGGTGCCTTTTTGCGGTCTCTGTTTTTTCCTTGTGCATGATAGCACACGGTGTTTGATGGCACAACGAGGCCAGAAGCAGCTAACCAGCGTTGGATATCAGCAATTCGGTTTCCGCTCGTGTACATCTCCTTAATTCTTATGCTGATATCCTTAGAAATCTTCTTAACAGGCATTGCTGCGAGTAGAAAGAAATACAAACACAAGAATGTGTATTCTATGTTTAGTCGATGTGTATTCAATGTGCAGTGAATCCACAAAATGGATGGTGTATTTATACGTTAATGACTCACATTACAGTACGCCCACTTTCAACACCTGTACCTGGCCGCCATGCATAAAAGGTCACACACTTTGCATAGTCCACCACTCCAGGATCTTTATCTGAGCTTGCCCTTGTTCAGATACTGTACTGCATTTTGCCATCTACTTCCATGGAGCAGCCCCGGTTCTATGGACGCAAGAACCCTCTCACCTCTGCTGTGCCTGTCATGCTGAAAAAGCGAAAGGCAGCAGCCGTTTCCACGCCAAGGACAAAGCGACAGGCTAAGGCCAATAAAGAAAACCTTCTGCTGACCCCAAAGGCTAAGGGTTTTCCTAGACGTAAACCTCATTATGTGAAGAAGATATACGGTAATGTATACGCAAGACGAATGGCAGCCATCCCACCGAATCCGCAGACCACTTCCACCCATATGCTTCGACGACTCTGCTGTAGCTGTCCCGGAAATCTTCAGCCCGGCTTCTCCACCCCCATCTTGTCCGGTTCCATCCGAAGATGCTGCCGCCTCTGAAATCCACGGGTCACCGTCTCCTTTGCTCTTGGACGACTCTGCTTCTCGCCCGGAAATCCAACGGTCACCTTCTCCATCCCTCTTTGATGACGCTGCCGCTTCTCCTGTACCGGGTATCCCCAGGCCACCTCCTCCACTCTCCATCGATGCCGCTTCTCTCCATGCAACCCCCATCTCATCCTCCGTTGCACCCATCCCCCCAGATCTCCAGATGCCATGCACAAGCAGCTCATTAGACCGGATCCTGAATGGGATAAGTGTGGATCTCCCCGGGAATTCTATTGTGCTGGCAAAGCTAGATCTGCTTCTGGAGTCGGTGCTACATGTGGAGCAACGGATGGACAAGATAGAGGCTGACATAGCGGGTATACATCGTTTGCTCGGTGTTAATGCCCCTGTTTCCCCGACGCCGGAGCAGGGGGGTGACATGGATGTGATGAATGGGAGCATCGACCCCCTTCCATCACCAAGCGCACCCCCCCCACCAGAAGATGTAATGTACATACATTGAGGAGGACATGACAACCCCGTCAAGACCATGCCAGGAGACAACCCGGCGACCACGACCGGAGGAAAGCTTCCTCCCAGACACCCTACCATCGCCCGTCACCTCAAGTACACCCGCTCCCAAAAGACCTCCTACACCCACTCGCATCGAAACGGTGCCCGACATCAGCCTGAGCGATCTGACAGCGGCGCTTAAGGAGAAGTATAGGGTGATGAGTGCTGGTGTACCCCACAAGTATGCCTTGATCATTTTTAAGCACCATGTTCCCTACTCGTTGTACTGCGAGTGGGTGTTCAAAGTGAACTACGATGGGAATCACAAAAAAAAGGCCCTTCCTGTCAATTTAAGGAAAAACATTGTGGAAGAAATGCGGCGCTTTTATGCAGTTACAGATCCTGTAATGAGAGGCGTTAGAGACTGCATTAATGGCGTTTTGCGCCATGCAAGGAATCGGCCATGGACGGACAATTTGGAGGACGTTCAGTGAGACCATACAGTACTGTTGTGCTGAACTGTATTGTGCTGTACAGTACTGTACAGGCATACCCCGCTTTAAGGACACTCACTTTAAGTACACTCGCGAGTAAGTACATATCGCTCAGTAGTCAAACAGCAGCTCACGCATGCGCCTGTCAGCACGACCTGTACAGCAAAGTTGAACTCCCTACCTGCACCGAAGCTGTGCGCAAGCGGGGAGACTATAAAGCCTGTTACAAATGCGTTATTTACATCAGTTATGCACGTATATAACGATTGCAGTACAGTACATGCATCAATAAGTGGAAGAAAGGTAGTGCTTCACTTTAAGTACATTTTCGCTTTACATACATGCTCCGGTCCCATTGCGTACGTTAATGCGGGGTATGCCTGTACATATTTTGCCCTACAGTTCCTGCTGTACTTAAACAAAGGATACTGTACTGTATGTTGTTGTGTGTTGCACGGTTTTCAATGTGGCCCTGAAAACCTGCCCAGTTTGCTGCCCTCTTTTAGGACTGAGCTGGTTGCACACCATCCCACTGTAGAAGCATTTAATAAAGGCTGCAGTTTTGCACTGTACTGTACTGTATGTATTATTGTGTGCTGATGTTTTCAATTGCTGTTCACTTGAAATGTTTCACCATTGTATTGTACTGTGGCCTGTAAACCAAGCAGAGCAGAGGGATACCGGCACCCCCTAAAGGGGCCTGTATCTCGGGGAGCAGGGGGTCCCCAGACCTGAAACCAACGCGGTTCAGCTCCGGATACCCTCTGCACATCTACACTATCAATAAAAATGTATTTTAAATGTATTTATTTATTTTCTATTATCCAGATATGGATAATAGATTAATTGCCCATTATTAAAAACATTAACTAGCATATACAAATAAATAAAGTACTACTGACCTCATCAATACGAAGTGTCCGTCGCCAGCGCCTTCCTTCCTTCTCTTGCCCACACAAGACATAGCCAATACCAAGCCAATACATTGCAGGTAAATTCAGATATCAATTAACCCCTTAAACACCTTATCGGATAATAACCGCAAAGGTAATTAAGGGGTTAAGCCACACAGGCACGATACCCACCCTTCACCCATGAATTTGTACTGTGGCTTCATCATGCAACTATATATATATATATATACTGTATATATATATACAGAGAGACAGAGAGAAACAGAAACATCTCTCTGCCTTCAGTGTAATCTGTTTAAAGCCCCCTCCCCCCTAATGTATGTTTCTGTTAAACCTCTCTGCCTTCAGTGTAATCTGTTTAACAGAAACATTAGGGGGAAGGGGGCTTTAAATCTCTCTGCCTTCAGTGTAATCTGTTTAACATAAACATTAGGTGGGAGGGGGCTTTAAACAGATTACACTGAAGGCAGGGAGATACAGGGGATGTACTGTACTGTACTGTACTGTATGTTGTTTATTGCAATGCTTCAATGTGTGTATAATGTATAATGTTTTTTACAATTAGATAGATGTAATCCTTGGTATTGTAAGGGTTAGCTTTGGTTTTAAATTGTGTTTTTTGTATTTACTGGTACAGTAGCTTGCAATTATATTGTTAACATTCATTTGCAGAATTTATATGGTGCATAGATTTTATGCATCATATAAATTCTGCAAATGAATGTTAACAATATAATTGCAAGCTACTGTACCAGTAAATACAAACACTTCCAAACAAGTCAACTATTTTAACCAATCAAGTAAACAAAAATCAATATATACTGTAAGTACAAACCAGAAAACACAATTTAAAACCAAAGCTAACCATTACAATACCAAGGATTACATCTATCTGATTGTAAAAAACATTATACATTATACACACATTGAAGCATTGCAATAAACAACATACAGTACAGTACATCCCTTGTATCTCCCTGCCTTCAGTGTAATCTGTTTAAAGCCCCCTCCCCCCTAATGTTTCTGTTAAACAGATTACACTGAAGGCAGAGAGATTTAAAGCCCCCTCCCCCCTAATGTTTCTGTTAAACAGATTACACTGATCCATCGAAATCCCCCCATTAGCCGTTTTCTTTTCTGAGGAAAAACAAAATGAAAAGTTTTAATGTACAGTAATGGTCAGCCCCCTAAAGAAGTACCCAGCCAGCCCCACCAAAATAATACGGCAACAATACAGTACTCACCATACTATTTCCCATTCAGCTTGCGCCGGCGCCGGTCCACTGCCAGTACAGCTTTCTTCATCACCCACGTCGATAGTTTGCAGCGGGACTAGCCCACCTGTAGTCAGCAGGTGAGGCGTGAAATCGCTTAGGTACATGCAAGCTTCATCAAAACTGGCCGCGAAATCCGACTCTGCCTCAGGATCAGGCTCGGGCTCAGGGTTGTCACTGACGGTGGGTCCGTTATCGGAAGCCGGTGCTGGTGCTGGTGCTGGTGCATTGCTTGGCAGGGACTGTCGCTTCTTAGTTGGTTTTAACACGACCCTTCGCCTTTTGCCGCCTCCATGATCATAGATACGGGAAAAACCCTGTGACACACACCACTACCCTCCAACACATTGGGGCTCAATACGGTGAAAACAGGGATCGCTACATAACCTTTTCCTTATTGCACGCTTCCACAAATGAGGAGTTGGCGAAAATTTGTAAAAGTCATAGTTTTCGATAAAATACTGATAAATTTGAACAACTGTTGCCATCTTATCCTCTGTTGCATTAATAGCGGCCCATATCAAATAAGCATAACTTCTGTCAGGTTTTTGGAACACGGGCTGCACTTGAATACTCAGGGTGGGTCTCTGGAGAATAGTGTAACTGAAACTGGTCTTTGTCTTTATTTAATATGTAAAGCCTAAATTGATACATTTTTGCAACTCTTCCTTCAGTCTCAAGGCCAAGGCCAAGTTACTGTACAATGGCACACTGTGGTACAGTATCTTTTTTAAACGAAACACCTGCAAGCCCACACATTACTGATTCGGCGCTTTACAAGTCAGGAATTTATGCCATCTGGTGGACACGCGAAGCATTGCAGCCTAGTAAATCCTGATCATTATCATTTAACACATCAGCCGCCCGTCAGCCAGGCATGAACCGTGGCTGGGAAGGCAAACGCAACGCAGCATGCCAGAGGTGAGCAGCGGCGGATTCCAGGTATCTGCCAGGTACAAACTGGTCATTTACTTGAATAAAGTGTGTCGCAGCAGTAGAAACATCTAACACAGCCAATTCTATTTGACGGTAGCGCACGCGCTCACTGTATTACAGGCCTTAGGGTCTATTTGTTCATTCCCCATTGTTTTGCGATGTGCTGTCTGTTAGTCTTTTTGTGTGTTCTCAGAGTGCTCTACCCTGCTCCAGGCCCCATCTGTAAGGAATCCGCTCCTGGGTTTGGCTGAAACACATCCTTACAGAGCTATAGTGTTTCCAGACAAACCGCTGTCTAAAACCTGCAATCAAGAATCACCTGCTCCTGCAATTAGACTGCAGCCTGCTTCTTGCTGCCTCCTATGCAGCTCTGCTTCATTGGCTGCCTGTTCTATTTAACTCCTGCCCCTCCCAGGAAGTTGCTGAACATAGACTTTGTCAAGTAACTGTGCTTGCCACAGCACCTCTGTTTGGCCTGCCTTGACCTTCTTGCCATAACTCCTAGTCTCTGTCAGACTCTGCCGCGCTGAAGCGGTTACACTGAAGCCCTCTGTGTTTCTGTCCTGTCTGCAGTTTCTGTTCCCGTGACCTTCCAGTGGCCTCCACCACTCTCAGCTGTACCCGGCAAGGGGGTACTGTTCTGTGCTGAAGCACTAGATCCGCTGTGCTATTCCTTCTGCAATCCTCCTCCTTCCAGTGGCCTCCACCACTCTCAGCTGTACTCGGCTAGGGGCTGCTGTTCTGTGCTGAAGCGCTGGATCCTCTGTACTACTGGCAGACTCCGCTGCGCCGAAGCGGTTACACTGAAGCCCTCTATGTTTCTTGTCCTGTCTGCAGTTCCTGTTCCCAGTGACCTTCCAATGGTCTCCACCACTCTCGCTGTACCCGGCTAGGGGGTGCGTTTCTGTGCTGAAGCACTGGATCCCTAGTTCCTGTTCCCTGCATTGAAGTGGTGCTGTTCCTGCTCTCTACGCTGAAGCGACGTAGTTCCAGTGTCTGGCTCTATACGCTGAAGTGATAATTTCAGTTCTTGCTTTCTACGCTGAAGCGACTTCTACCTTGTTTCCTGATGATGACCTCAGCTCGTGACCGCAACCTTTGTTCCTGTGCCACCTGCCCTGACCCTGGCTTGTCTACCGATTACTCTACCTTCTCCAGTCCTGACCCGGATACGTTTGACCATGGAATTCGCAACCCGGATCCGGCTTCGTGGTCTAAGGTCGGTGTATATCCATCCCCACGTCAGCTCCGCGGTCCAGTCCAGGTTTGTGGTGAGCATAACCGTTACACCATCGCCTCAAGAAATCACAGCTCTTTTGGGAGTTGGTGAGGTCCTTTGTAACAGGTGGGGAGTCTCGGTAGATAAGAGCAGGGCTTTTGGATATTTTCCCATTAACAGTCCTGGGTGGCACGCTACCATGTGGTAATGTATTTTTGGAAACATGTATTGAATGACCAGTACTGGATTCCCTGGTCGTAGACTCTCTGTGAAGACTCCATTTTCCAGTTATTCACATGGATGCCAATGGCCACACCATTGTGCAAAACTCCCATCTTAACATCATATGTCATCAGAGGAAGGCGTTTAGATTCTTTAAGTTAGAAGGGACAGAGACATCGTATCAGAATTATAAGGAATGTAACAAAAATTGCAAAAGGGCAATCAAATTAGCAAAAATGAATAATGAAAAAAGGATTGCAATAGAAAGTAAGGTCAACCCTAAAAAATTCTTTAAGTACCTTAATAACAAAAAAATGAGAAAAGAAAATATAGGACCCTTTCAGTGTGAGATGGGTAGGCAGATTATTGGAGATAAGGAAAAAACTGAGGTATTAAACAAATTCTTGCCTCTGTGTTTAAAAGGGACGAATCAAGTTCAATAGAAGTGCCGCAGGAGGAAGCCACAAAGTCCATATTAATGAACAATTGGTTAACTGAGGAAGAAGTTCATAAGCGCGCGCCGAAGCAGCGGAGGAGAGGCCCGCCGATCGCGGCTTCC
Organism: Ascaphus truei; assembly: GCA_036426205.1. NCBI lineage: Eukaryota > Metazoa > Chordata > Amphibia > Anura > Ascaphidae > Ascaphus > Ascaphus truei. The sequence continues at coordinate 12,018 of WSYH01003320.1, forward strand.
CCCCTCTCCTCTCCGGGTCCGCCGGGTCCCCCGGAACCCCCTGCCGCCGTCCCCCACATCGCGGGACACCAGGGCTCCCTCTTTCTCTCTCTCTCTCTTTCTCTCTCTCTCTCTTTCTCATGATACCCATCAAGGTTGAAACATGTCTGTGAGTGGGTTAACTGACTTTGCATCTCCCAAGTCCTTGCTTAAAAGCTGTGTCTAAAGCAGCATGCATTGGCAAAGGGTTGTTCATGTAATGTGAGCATGAGATAAAAGGTGGCATTGTGGGCTCATTTGCATGTCATTTCCCAGAATCCCTTGCAGTGGAAGCGCTGTATGCTGGGCGATAATGGTGAAAGACAGGGTTGCAGACCTGTCTAAGACATGCAAATGAACATACAGTAATATTTACAGTTGCTATATGCTTTACTGTGGAGGTTTTTTGTCACTTTTCCCACATAACGGGAATAAAAGCATTCATGAGTAATACTCAATCGCCAGCCAGGATGCAGGATATCAGCCGCTCCAGTAACAGCGTCCGATGTGAAGGAAATTCAGCAAGACTGCAATATTACTCCGTGTACCGGAGCAAGTGGGGAGTGTCTCTCTACTCCCCGCCCTTCGTCACGGTAATGAGCCTCTGGTAACAGTCTCGCGAGATTTGGTGACGTCACAGGGCTCTCCGGATGCACTGTGGGGATCCCCGCAAGGATATCAATGTATATGGCTGTATTTGATATTGAATACCAAATAAAAATAGTACCGTAGCTGGAATGGCATGTAAATATTAAAACTGGACAATATAAGTCACAAAGCACTCCCTACGCGTTTCGTCTTAGAAAGACTGGCGGCGCGTGTGGAGGTGAGAAGAGCCGGGTTTGGGTGAGGCGGGGGTAGTTTTGCTGATGCGGCGGCTGGGGAGGTTGCGGAGAGGTGAGAAGTGCCGGGTTTGGCTGAGGCGCATTGGGGGTAGTTTGGGTGAGGGGGTGGAGGTGAGGCGGCGGTACGGCTGCAGGTGAGGCTGCTTTGGCTGAGGCAGGTCAGGACAGTATGAGTGCACGGCGTGTGGCTCTCACGCGGTGTGAAGAGGCGGTGAGGGCGTGCGTAGCCGTGTTCCTGACGTCACCCCATCCTGCAGGCCAATTACTGACTAACGTGTCTCAGCATGCGAAATGTATCAATGTGTGAGCAGGAGAATAAAAGAGCCTGATTGGCTGTGATATGTAATGTGACTCCTAGTCCCTGAGCATGATGGGACTTGTAGTTCCCGCTGAGCCCTCTCACCATTGACCCCCGCACAACATGTGCTCTGCAGCCCCAATGACTGCTGGGAACGGTAGTTCCCTTGATGGCTGCCTCTACCTTCAGCCGCACCGCGCATGCGCCATTGAATGCAAGATGGTGGCGCCCTGTGGAATTGGGCCACTGCGGAGCCCAATACATAGGTGTATGTGTATTTTTATATATGTGTGTGTGTGTCTGTGTGTGTATATAATGTGTGTGTGTGTGTGTGTGTGTGTGTGTATATGGATCATACATTGAGCAAATCAAGATAAGTGAAATAAATTGAGAATTTATTCGCATGAAAAGGCATACACACAATGGGACACAAACTACATAAGCAGAGACACACTTACTTGGGGCTTTAGACTTGCCTAACTTAAATAGAATGAAATACAAGAGTCTTTAGTTGACCGGGGCTTTCATGTCCGGGACCCAAGCAGACTTGATGAGGACTGGGGCCGTAGCCATACTGTCTTGATGGACCAGAGACCCGCGGAGAGTGGAATCTGACCTGGGTAAATCTATTGAAGCGGCACTCAGCACATAGCAAGTGAGGATACCCCCATTCCCCCTCCCCCTCCACATGTAACCCTGTAACGTAATCTTATATTGTGTTGTGCCTGTGGACTCTGGTCTAAATAAACTTCTTTTAAACTTTATTTTGTCTGGTCCTTGCGATCCCGATGTAATTGTCCTGGTCTCCCGTGACAGGCATCATAGTCCCTCACATCTGTCCCTCCCACTGCAGGATGACACAGACAAGAGGGACACTTATTCCACTGTATCCTTTTCTGTCACTGCAGGGTGATATATACATCCCCCTCTCTCTCTCCCCATGTGTAGGATGATATTGCTGTGAAATACAAGTACAATATATATCAGTAACTGCAGAGGTCACCACGGGGTGAGACACTTCCACACGGACCAGAGACCATTCTTGGAGCATCTGACTAACTCACTGATCATGAACAAGGACAAAACGCCGATGGCTGAGATGATCTTGGATCACACCCTGGAGATTATCTTCCTGCTGACTGGAGAGGTGAGAGCTGCTGGTGACTGTCAAAATGACACCACTCTTATCTCTTTAACTACAACCAGGACCGGTCTCTGTTGGTAACATGTCTTCGTCTTCTGTTAATCTGTCTTTTGGTTTTACCTCAGGGGTCTGTCCTGGGACCTCTCCTATGTCTCTTTCTACACATTATCACTTAGTGACCTCATTAACTCTTTTGACCTTGGGTATCATCTCTATGCATATCATATGCAGATATATCTAACCCCCCCCTTCCCTCACACCTGCAATCCAGTCCCAAGTCTCAGATTGCCTCCTACACATTATCTTCTCGTGGATGGTCCTCCACCACCTAAAATGTAATGTTTAAAAATGAGAACCTCATATTTCCTCCACAACCTGAACCTAATATCCCCTTTTTCCATCACCGTAAATATGTTGCTTCGGAGTGACATTTGACGCCTCCCTTTCCTTCTCCATTCACGGTATGACTAAAATGTTTCTCTTCTTCCTGTGTAATGTTGCCTAGATCTGTACTTTCCTCTGTCAATCTTTTACTACTAGTGTCCTCTCCCGCCTGGATTACTGTAGCATACTGCTAACTGGCCTCCCTGCCGCACAACTCTCTCCTTTGCAATATATCCAAACTTCTGCTGCCAGAATAATTCCCCTTTCTTCCAAAACAGTCTCTGCTCATCTTCTCCCTAAATCCCTCTCCTGGCTTCCCATCAAATTTCAGATCACATACAAAGTTCTCCTCTTTAACTTCAAGGCTCTTCGCTCATCTGCTCCTCCATACATATTGGCTTTGATCTCTCATTATGCATCTGCTCGTCTCCTGCGCTCTAACGATTTACTGTCTCCTCTCCACCCCTTTCACCTCTACTGCTCTCTCTCTCCTTAAAACCTTTTCCCTCATTGCCCCTTACCTATACACTCAGTATACGCCAAGCACCTTCTCTTCCCTGCTTTAAGTCAAACCTTAAAACTCACCTCTTAAATGAAGCATTTCAATACCCTAGACTCATGGCTACTGTCCCACACCCACAGTCGCACCTACCAACAATTGTGGCCAAGCACTGCCATCTACTGCACTTATTCCCTCACCTGCTGTCTGTGTAAGTCTCCAAACCTTCCAATTAGATTGTAAGATTCTGGGCCCACCACCTATAAAATTATATGTATGTATTGTATGTATTGTGCCTGTGTTACATTATTCTGTAATAGCTACTGAATATAATTTCTATTTATACTATGACTCTCTTCTATTGAAATCAACCCAAACCCTCCCTTTCCAGCTCTGTCCCATACCCCTTTCTCCTTCTCTGTCGCCCATATAAATATTTGCAGTCTGCTGGCCAAACTCGATGAGCTAAGGGCATGGTGCCTTTTGCATAAGCCCCAAACCGTTATTCTCACTGAAACATGGCTAAATCCTACAACCCTTGATGCACCTATCTCCGTTCATACATTTTCTTGGCACAATTTCCTCTCTGAATGGGAAGAAAGAGCTGTTAGTTCTAGGTGATTTTATTCTAAATTGTGTTGTTTTTAGGGTAAAGCCAATCTAGACACAACATAAGTCACTAAACCTAACCCAGCTAATCTCCCAAACTACACGCACAACCCTAAAATCTCACAACCGGTCCTTGCTAGACTGGATTCTATCCTCTTGTCCCAACAGAATCCAATCCTCTGGTTTCTTACCTGATATTTTCAGTGACCATACAATAGTGTTCTGTGTAAGGAAAAGCAGACCACAAAGTTGAGACCTAAAGTTCTTCTCACTAGAACATTTAGAACCTTTAACCCACAATTTCTGGCTGATCTCACCAACTGCCCTTGGTACAGAATCAACCTGATACCCGACTCTGCGCTGGTTTATTTCCAATCAGAGTTCTTAAATCTCTGTGATATCTATACTCCGCTACGCAGAACAAGAGTACAGGGCCCCACCTACCCTGGGTTATAACCAACCTTATTGTGTTTTAGGGATGCCTTGTGGAATAGATACAAAGTAACTGTCACTTCCAAGGATCTCTAATAACTACAGATGCCTGTGGAATAGATGCACAAGGCAAACAGGACTAGCAAACGCCCAATATTACTCTTGATAATCTTCACCAAAATAGATCAAATCCAGCAAACTTCTGGAAGGTTACCAGCAATGTATTCCAGCCATCAACAACTATCTTCTGTCATAAAGGATTATACTACACTGACATTGCAAACGCATTGAATGAATACTTTGTGGGGTGCGCTACTTCCCTGCTATCAAAGTGCAACCATAATTACAATCATATAGCTCAACCTGGGAAAACCCCTATATCTTCACCCCCTCCCAACACTGCTCACAATTTTCAATTTGTCCCAGTATCTGAAGAGGGGCTGACACAGGCGCTCCTAACATTAAAACTAAACAGTTAGTGTGGGCGTGACCTACTGCAATCAAAGTTCCTCTGACTCATAGTGCCCCAGTCATTGCCATACCAATTACCTCCTTAATCAACTCTATTTTGTCTTCAGGTCATATCCCACAGACCTGGAAATCTGCCAGGGTTGTCCCAATCTTCAAAAGTGGGGGCAAAAACATCGTCTCCAATGTGACGGTAGGGGTAGCCGGCCTTCATAATAAAGGTGAAGCCTGGCTGGCTGCACCTAAAAACCTTGTGTAATGGGCTATGAGTGTCAGTGTCACGATGGACACAACTATTATATTTTGGGTTTAGATTGAGCATACAAGCTGAGCAAAATAAATTGTCATTTATTTCCTTACTAGACAGACACACGACAACCTTAGAATACACTTAATAAAAACACTTACTGAACAGAGAAACGGGATAGAATGTCCAGAAAGGTGCAAAGCACCAGAATATTGTCCTTTAAAATGTAGTCCTTTTGAAAAGGCGCAAATTGTCAACCGAATCCTTCTGTGAGAGTGCAAAGTCTTTCCTTGTCTGTTGGGGTCTGATAGATAACCCCCAGCAATCACAGAGTCCTGACGCAGAGTTCTGTTCTTGGTTCCGATGTGATAAGACTCTTTGCGTTCCAGGATTGTGCTGCTGCTCTTGTCCGCCATTAGAAGCGTGATGGAAGTCCGCTCACATTGTAGAATGGAAAACGAAAGACAACGGGGATAGCTTGGGCAGCATGTATATAGGGTTTTGAAGCCTATCTCCAACATGCCCACCCAATCCCCCTCGTGGGAATTTTCTCATTCCCCAATACTCAACTTGCCCACAGTTTGCAGAGTGGGCACTCTAGGGATTTCCTGCTAACACAGCGCCTGTGCGACATTGCTACCTGGCCTGCTTAGCATATGTGTACTCCCCTTTTCTACCTGGCGTCTTCCTGGCTGGGGAGGGGGACTCAGGGTGTGAGCTAGTCCAGATGGCTAACAGGATTTCCTATTTAGCAACCATCCTGGCTAATTCACACGTCCTGACTCTGAGGCTTTCATATGCAACACTTCCCTAGACTCACAGGCATTGGCCCAGCAGGTGGTCTATGAAGCTTGCATAGGAAAGTGACCCAGCTGATAGGTGTCAAAACATTTGGTGGCTAGTTGAGTATCAAAGGCAGATAGAAAAAAGGCATCCTGCCTGTCCTTTTAAATCTGTAACTAAAATCCACATTCTTAAAAATATGTGTTCCCCTTATCCCACACCTATAATTTTGATATGTGTGTGGTTGGGATGTTACACAGGGGCTGCACACAACATTTCAGGTTTTTAACCCTTCACGTTCCCGAGTTATAGCTTCTTGACTGGCAATGCTGCTCTATGGGTTTTTCCCGTCAATTAACTTGCGGTTACGGGATTCCCACATCACTTGACCGGGTTCTCACGTCAATTGGTATACCTTTATACTAAGCTAAACATCAAAGAGAACCTAGTACAGCTGGCCAATTAAAACCTAAACCAATGGAACTGCTGCTCATACTAATTACAAAGTACTAAGCTGCAAGTACACCGCTTCTCTCAATAAGGTTACCTAATTAGTAGTCACAGAACATGTTTATACAATGTTATTAAAATACACACAGAAAAAATGAAAGGAACCTTTAATACACACAATAATGAACTATTAAAAATAATAGTATATGTACTATGCTTATGAAAATGTGCTATACACCCATAGTACTTGCCATGGAGTGCTCTAAACCTCTATGATGGTAAAGATGTCACCTATAGAATATAGTGTCACACAGCTCCACACTGAGAAACACTCCCTGGTAAGCTATGTGCAGACGTCTCTGCTGTGCACTCCTAATAGCTGCTCCAAAAGAATGGCATATATACTACCCTTGATGGTGGTTAATTACAGCCGTAAATAATCTCCGATCATATAGCAATCTGTGTGTTGCCATACATTTCCTTCCTAGCACGCTCCCCATATCACATGAGATGTCTGGATATCTTTGCTGATGATACTAAATTGTGTAAGGTAGTAGAATCAGAGCAGGATGACATTTCTCTCCAGAAGGACTTGGAGAGACTGGAAACGTAGGCAGGTAAATGGCAGATGAGGTTTAATACAGATACATGTAAGGTTATGCATTTAGGATGCAAGAATAAACTGGCGATTTACACATTAAATGGGGATAAATTGGGGGAATCCTTGATGGAGAAGGATTTAGGAGTGCTTGTAGATAGCAGGTGTAGCAATAGTGCCCAAAGTCATGCAGTAGCTGCAAAGAAAAACACGATCTTATCTTGCATTAAACGGGCAATGGATGGAAGGGAAGTAAACATAATTATGCCCCTTTACAAAGCATTAGTAAGACCAGACCTTGAATATGGAGTACAATTTTGGGCACCAATCCTAAGAAAAGACATTATGGAACTAGAGAGTGCAGAGAAGAGCCACCAAATTAATAAAGGGGATGGACATTCTAACTTATGAGGAGAGGCTAGCTAAATTAGATTTATTTATTAGAAAAGAGGCGTCTAAGAGGGGATATGATAACTATACAAATATATTTGGGGACAGTACAAGGAGCTTTGAAATTAACTATTCATCCCACGGGCAGTACAAAGGACTTGGGTCCATCCCTTTAGGTTGGAAGAAAGGAGATTTCACCAGCAACTAAGGAAAGGGTTCTTTACAGTAAGGGCAGTTACAATGTGGGATTCATTACCCATGGAGACTGTGATGGCAGATACAATAAATTTGTTCAAAAAAAGGTTGGACATCTTTTTAGATGGGAAAGGTATACAGGGATATACCAAATAAGTATATATGGGAAGGATGCTGATCCAGGGATTAATCCGATTGGCAATTCTTGGAGTCAGGAAGGAATTAATTTTTCCCCTTAATGGGGTTTTTTGTTTCCTTCCCCTGGATCAATAGTAAGTATAAATATAGGATACAGTATCTGTTGTCTACATTTAGCATAGGTTGAACTTGATGGACGTACGTCTTTTTTCAACCTCATCTACTATGTAACTGGGTTCATTTGCACATTTCACTGTATATATTTTTATCATTTTGAACCACAAGCACTTTTTGGTTCAGTTTTGCAAGTTGCGGTTTGGGGAAACCGCTGGTGTTCAGCTTGATCTTATCACTATATCTGTTGCGCTTTATTCTTTGTTTCACTGTCCCCTCTGAGTTTATATGCTAGGGATGTCCTGTGTGGTTAGGGTTCCTCATAGGAAATAGCTGCAGGACCGGGACTTTGGGAACAGGAGTTTAAGGGTAGATTTTGGGACGCAAATAAGGTTAAAAACCATGTAAGGGGTTGCTGACCGGTTATACCGGAGGTACTGTTATTTTATGATTTGCGGGTTCGCGTCTGTACGTAAAGACGCTGTGTGTGTGGAGTGTTAATGCGACTCTATGTAAGATCTTTGCCGGCCAGCAAGTTCTACAATTGGGTTTTAAAACACAATGCAGGAGCCTGTTTTACACCTTGTTGTGGAGCCCAGGTTTAGGTTACAAGTTTTCAATGTATTTGGATGGGTAACCATTACTATGCAGCCAGCCCTGGTAATGTAATTAGCCGGGGGGTCAGCATGGCAATGGCGGATCAAAGGAATGGATGGGCTAGGTGTTGGGACATCTGGCTGGTGGGAAGGGCAGAGGACCAGGTCTGTGGATGGGCTCTTAGCGGGTGAGACCCTTTGTTCTAGCCAGACTCTGTGGAGCCAGCCCAGTGGGCAGTAATGGGCTGGCCAAGGAAAGCCGTTGCCGAGTTAGAGCTCGTCGACGCGATTTCCATTGGCAAGTTCATATTTCCTGCCTTTCTGGCAACCTGAGCCTAAGCACGCCCCCACCTTTGATTGGGTAAAGCCAGGCGAGCCCCTGGCTCGTGATTGGCTGTTAGGGACAAACCCCCTCTCTGATTTTTCGCCAGTCCGGCTTCCATGTTGGACATAGGACAGCGAGGTCTATGTAAGGAGACTGTCCGACCAGAGATCCAGAGCAACCTAGGGCTTGATCCTGTAAAGCGATGGCGGGCACTTTTTTGAAAGTGCTTTAGTTCAAATAACAAAGCACTCAGCACGGAGTTGCCAGAGAAGCCTGGGCGAGCTGAAGGTAAGTCCTTTAATTCGCGGCCAAGTTCCCAGGAAGGTTTTATGTTGTCCCCGGCTTCCTCCAGTGATGCGACCAGTGGGGCTCGACATAGAAGCCCGGCCAAGTGGAGGAGAGGCGCAGGGAGCAAGTTCTCACGTCCAAGTTCTCAAGACCATGTTCTGAGAATTGGATGGAACTTAAACCAGCGGGGAGAGCGCGGTGACTCACGAAAAGAGTACTGTGTGTTCCTGGACGTGGAGCTGATAGGGTAAGCCTACCTGAAGCAGGCGCCCTGCACCTAGTTGAGGCTAGTGACTCCCCCCCAGACCCCCAATTGGTATGCAGTTACTGTACTTTGTGCATTTCTTGTATAATGTTGTCCTGCCTAGTGAATTGATCCCGGTAAGGTATAAAAGTGTTAAAAGTGCTCGTCTCCTGTGACATCCGACTACAGGCCAATCTCTCTTCTCCCAATACTATCCAAAGTCATGGGGAAATGTGTCTACTCCTAATAAAGCATTTACTATAGCAGGACACAATTTCCTTAGCAACTCCAATCTGGATCTCGCCCCAAACACTCCATGGTAACTACGCTCTTAAAGGTTTGCCATGAGATCCAGTGTGGAATGGAACGGGGACAACTTACTGGTGTAATATTCCTAGATTTAGTGAAGGCTTTTGATACTGTTGATCATGTTATCTTGTTAAACAAGCTTCAGTGCTCTGGAACAGGGGAACATGCGTCAAACTGTAAGTGTGTGGGGTCTCGGCAGTGAAAAATCACAGAAAGCAAGTAGCTTGAATAAAAAATAACTTGTAATTATTAAAGCGTATCAGTAATGATGAACATAGATACGACATGAGAGATTTATCACAAGATCAGAGGTATTCCTGTAACCATAGTCTGGGAAAAGGTATTTAAGGAAGAAAGGGGCGGTATAAATATTCCTGGATTAATAGAATAAACTAGCCACTGTCTGTATGAGATATCCAAGTAATGAGCTACATGGTTTAAAAGCATATCTATGTAAGGCACAGAGTGACACTCTAAAGCCACATGTGGCACAAAGCAAGAGTCACTACGTGAAGTAAAGTATCCTGTAAGTGTATAAGACACAAACAATACAATGGGGCACAAAATACAGCACGGAAGATACTTACCCAACTGAATTTGTTCAATCACGAATAAGTGGGAAACAATGTCCACCAGTCAGCGTGGTGCAGGGGGCCCATTTCCACATGAAACGAGACCCGTGGTACTTCCTGAGTATGCGTGGTAGAGGAAAAGTCTGTTTGCTCCAAAAGCCAGTCCTCCTATTTAGGATCAGTCCTTCCACCAGGAAGATGGTTGAGCATAAACCTTGTGATGTTTGCTGATCACAAACAATCTGCCGGGTTTCACCTTGCCTCATTTGCATTTGACTTCGCTGCTGCCTCCTATCTTCGATCCCGGATTACTCTCGACTATTCTGCTCTCTCCTACCCATGACCCGGCTACAGTGACCCCTATGATCCATATCTTTCCAACCCTCGACCTCGGCTTGCTTCTTACAATCCAACATTCTCCTACCTTGACCCGGCTATCCACTACTACAAACCTGCTAACCGGATGTGACCTCGCGTCTCATGGTTGGTGTTTTCTAATCCCGACCTCGGCCTCACGGTCATGTCCGGATTGTGGCGAGCATCCGTTACAGTGTAAAATGCACGTCTCTAATTGCAATAGGTATGAGACTGACGAAGTCTCGTGCTCGTGCTCCGTTCCTGTGTGCCCCAGGATGTGACTCTGCAGAAGGGGAGCTCCGGCGGTACTCCTTAAGTAGGCGACTTGATATCAGTCCGCGCCGACTTGTCTACGGCAGCCTCATCTGGACCTGTCGTTGCCATGGAAACTCATGTCAAGTCCTGTCGGTCAAGGTTGAGAAGTACACTCGTATCTCTCCTTGCAGACCCGATTGTGTAGCAGGGGACAGAGGTATATCCCTCTGAGGTCCTAACGGATGCGCACTCATTCAAACATCCGTGTGTAGAGAGTGAAAGAAGAGATAACATGTTCAGTATTATATAGATTATCACATGGATGCATTGTGCCTGTGCTACATTATTCTGTAATAGCCTCAGAATATCACAAGTCCTGTAATTATTACATATTATGTGTAATGTGATATTTGTACAATCCATGATCTTTGTGCTCATATTGGCACAGTGGGGTCAGTGAGTGTGGTGCAGTAAAGTCAGTGATACAATAGACAGAATTGGTGGGGAGGACACTGAATAGATTACGTGAGTATAGAGCTGGTGACACGAGATTTGTCCCTCTCACTGATAAGCAGCAAATCTGCAGGAATATGACACATATCTACGTGTGTCTCTTGCTCTGCACAGGGATATTTATTACTGTCTCTCTATATGTAGGATTATATAGTTGTGAAGAAGCATGGTGACCGTATCACAGACAGCAGCAGGCCCTGTGTGCCAGAAGGATTCTGCAGGTCCCAGAGACCCGACATGGAGCATCCAACTAACTCCCTGATACATGAGAGAAGCAATGACAAGAAGCTGATGTCTGAGAAGATCCTGGAACTCACCAACAAGATCATTCACCTGCTGACCGGAGAGGTGAGGGCTGCTGGGCACTGTTACATTTTACCGTCTTTATGTCTTCATTCAGCCTGGTCTTGTACAAACTTTGTTCTACTGTATGTATCTGTATTTTCCTCTCTCCCTTGCTCACCTGGCTTTTCATAAGTAAAAGATTCTTACAGGACCAGTTATTATACCTGGATACTGAGTGGGGGATTCTCTGTTTTTCAGGTGCCTATAAAGTGTGAAGATGTTGCTGTCTATTTCTCCATGGAGGAATGGGAGTATTTAGAAGGACACAGGGGGTCTTACAAGGATGTGATGGAGAATCTCCAGAAACTCAGCTCACTGGGTAAGAGGAGGTTTCTCTCATTGTAATAGGGATGTCAGTCCTGTGGGGATCCAGCAAACAGGAGCTCAGTTTACAAATTGTATCCTGTTATCGATTATTTACACTGTTATCGTGTGCAGTATACAAAGAAAGAGTTTTGCCTAGCCTGGGGTATGCTAAGTTTACCACTTGTCAGAGGCTACATGTATTGCAGTGTTCACATGAGAGCAAGTTCCCTGCCAAACAGTGAGGGTTGCGCTACAGTAAAAATCGTGGGTTCACCTAAGATGGCAGCTGCTATATCCGATAGTGCACCGCGCGGTGCGAAGAAGCTAAAATGGCGGTTCCCGCCGAGTCTGGATGGCGCACGTGTTGTGTGCAAAAAGACTGTGAGCAGAGTATTTGCAGAGATTTGGCCGGATCTGGCGCGAAAGCTAGAGCCCTGCCTATGTACAGGAAGTGGTGCGAAAGCAGGAGCCACGGCCCCCTGCCCTGTGACTGGTTCAGTGAAGAGTCCACGTCATGAGGTAACACCCGGTGACCCTTCTCTAATCTCCAGCAGAGGGAGGGGTCACAATGAGAGACTATTCCAGAGCTTTACCCAAACTGAAGGAGGAGCTGTATGTGAGCTGCCGCAACCTCAGACTGATGGAACATGGTGGGCCAGAGGAGTGAGGTTACCCCTTTCTTTTGTGCCCGTGTATACATAAAGTAAGAGCAGGCGATATGGACTTTGCCTATTAGTCGCTGCCAGAAGGTTTCCTGGATGTACTCACTGATGGGATCACCAGCTTGCGGTGTTTGGGCCCTGACTGTGTATGCCTGGGAGAAGACCTTGTTTGGAGGGCTATTTTCTTTGTGAATGGGGCAAGCCATCTTGTGTCTAGCCCGCTAATGCCTACCCTTGGGGTGTACCAAGCCCTGACAACTGAGACAAGGCCCAAGCCGGTTCCAAAGACCGCAACCCAAATGCTACCGGGTGAAGTGATCGAACCTAACAAGGCCAGAGCCGGTCCTCTGGTGTCAGCAAAGCCCGATGGCCTTCGCGCCTTAAAGCCACTATCCAAAGTGAGGTACCAAGGTACCTGTCCCCAAGGTGTGGAGCTTACTATATGGGGCCTATGGAGCCACCACCAACTACTATAGACCGGTGTGATGGCCCAGCGGTTATGCCATGCAAAGTGAGTCACGTCGATGCTACCCATGAGGGCCCGTGAGCCCTAATAGATGTTCCAGGGGGTCCGTGCACCCCGGTTCCAGACCTGGTTCCAGAGCCGGAACCTCTGATGGCGGAACCCAGGAAGGAGGTGTCCTTGCCCCACTCGTCTGACGACAGATCCAGGATGGTGATGATGCGCCAACAGGCAGACCACCCCAGTGATCTTGTGAAGGAAGAGCCACCTACCTGCAGCAAAGAGCGGCTGAGTCCAGAGACCACCCCACGGCGAGCACTGGTGCGCCCAGGATCACGGCGAAATTTCGCGGCAATGGCAGTGCCCAGTACAGCAGAGGCGGTACCTGCGACTGTTCCAGATGAACCGACGACCATCGCGAACCAGTGGAGCAGTGAGATACCACCCCCTTGCTCCCAACAGGCTGCTGCGGAGGAGTCAGGAGATGAGGCCCAGCTCGGCGCCTACTTCCGCGTGAAACCACACCGAACTTCCGGTGCAGCGTCCTGCGTATGACGTACTTCTGGTGCAGGACTTGGCCTTGCATCGGGATCTCACGATGTCTTCCCATGATGACGTCACTTACAAGGCGACCCGTGGAGCGGACTGGGACTGTTCTGCGACCGCTCTGGCGAGTAGCGCCCTCTCCAGGCGAGAAATGGACCACTACATTTACAGGGTGGTAGACTGAGGGAAACGCTGGCCTGTCGTGGCTGCGTCCAAGCAGCCAACATCCCCTGCGGTAGGCCGTGGCCACTGTTGCTTCCTATGCCCCAGTCTCTGGCCCCATTACCCCTGCCATTGCCCCCGCCCCTGTCCCATCTGGATCGGATTCCAGATACAGTCACCACGGGTCACTGGGTGAACAGGGGGTCCCCAAGCCATTCACTGATTACCGGGACTGGGTGGGTTTGTTTCAGGACTCTGGGGATTTGGGTAATGATGTTGTTCATATTGTGCCTGTTGCTCGGGTAAAACCCTATGTGCCTCCAGCGTCTAACAGAGTTGTCAGAAATCACCAAAAGTCGTTACTTTATTTTCACCACTCAGTAGAGAGGGGAATTGAGTTTGAAATGGGTTCCACTGATGAGGACAGAGGATATGGTTCTGATGATGAGGAGAGATCAGATGAGGAAAATTGGGATAAAATAATCCCATAATATAGACATGGGTGCTAATGGTCGGAGAGGATCATGCCCATACACTTTCTTAAGGCATCTCCTGGAGATGTAAGGCTCCCTTTCTTCATTATACCAATTCTCATCTGATACTCTTGAAGAAAGGGAGCCTTACATCTCCAGGAGATGCCTTAAGTAAGTGTATGGGCATGATTCTCTCCGACCATTAGCACCCATGTCTATATTATGGGATGATTGTAGGTGTCCAGTATGCCACCCTGTGTTATGGTACTTCTGCTCTAAACCCAGTGGACCATGCTGTGCGCAGGCCACCCTAAAAGGGTATAGCTAGTACAAGTAAATATATATCCTGAGGGTAGGGTAGTAAAGGAACCTGACCCCAGGCATTACTGTTAGTAGCGGATTCTCCACGTTGGGAGTAATGCTAGTTCTTTTGTGTCACCTTCTAAGGAGGGTGTATAACCTGCAAATGTAATAACACTGTATTATGGTGAATAATGTCATGTTATTTTGTTTTGTACAGGTTGTTCACCTGCAAATTTAGGTCCAAGTGGGGACCATTGGATTCTACCTGAGGGAGAGTATAGCCCTGGTAGGTTTGGGCTATTATTCTGTCCTCCTCCTGTGCAATAATCCCTGGTATGGGCAGGTTTGCCAGGAGTTACGATGGGTTCTCCCTACTCACTGTAGTTCAGTTGGTCAGAGAAGGTAGTGCTCAGGCCTTGTGTCAGTCAATGGCACAGGGGTGGGGCTACTGGATCTGTACTAAATGAGCTGCATTTCCTGTTTTCAGTTAGTTGCTCCTACCCTGAGAGGAGCTCAGTCACCAAACCCAGTTGTGCAGGGCTCTGCCAATCTGTGGCCCTCCCTTAGGGGAGAGGAGGGTAGACTGTTCCCACTACTCTGATAGGGGGTAGTGGAAGAGCTAGGGCTGCTTTCAGGGCCCTGACTGGGAGTGAATGGCCAGGGTCACCTGAGGGAGAACTCCTGTGTTTCTGTACTGCTGTATATGCTGTTCCAGTGTATGCTGTTGGTGCAATAAATTGTCCTAGATTTATAAAGAAGCGGTTGTGAGACTGGAATCTCTCATACCTGAGTGGGACGTTCTATTCCAGGGATTCCACCCCATATTCTGGGGCCTGCAATAGATGGAGGCGCTGAAAGAGTGAGTACGTACTGGGTATGTCCCCAGAAGCCTGTCCTGACCTTCCCCATAACAACATCAAGTGGGAGACTCAGGAGTCCTGTAAACCAGCAGGTGCACCACACTATAGCCATGTGTAACCAGAGTAGTATTTCCCTAGGAGACCCAATCTGCGATTGGGGGTAGGGGAAACCCGTTACACACCATTAACGGATAAAATAACAAGTTAAATATTGTGTTTTCAATAGCACCACTGTGAAATAACACACGGCGTTAATGGGTGCCATAACCTATCTGTACCAGACATGGGTACCTTTATATAAAAGGTAAGTTAACCACTTGGGTGCTTTGGCCTTCGCCAGTCTCATACCTATTGCAGTTAGAGATGTGCATTTTATACTGTAACGGATGCTCGCCACAAACCGGACATGACCGTGAGGCCACGGTGGGGATTAGATGGAACGTATCAAAGAGACACGGTCCACACAGAGAATCCCTATGAAAGGTGCACAACAGACCAGAATATTATAGTATAATTATTCTAAAATGGTCATCATTGCTGTGCTGGTGGAGTGCTGTGCGTGTATAACTGAGGTAAGTGAATATCTCAGCCACAACCTATAGCACTGATGCTAGATAGACAGTAAAGGTGAATCTGACCTGTGAATCAATATCCAGACATCTCATGTGATATGGGGAGCGTGCTAGGAAGGAAATGTATGGCAACACACAGATTGCTACTGTATATGATCGGAGATTATTTACGGCTGTAATTAACCACCATCAAGGGTAGTATATATGCCATTCTTTTGGAGCAGCTATTAGGAGTGCACAGCAGAGACGTCTGCACATAGCTTACCAGGGAGTGTTTCTCAGTGTGGAGCTGTGTGACACTATATTCTATAGGTGACATCTTTACCATCATAGAGGTTTAGAGCACTCCATGGCAAGTACTATGGGTGTATAGCACCTTTTCATAAGCATAGTATATATGCCCTCTGTACCCCATGTAATAACTGGGGGCTATCTATCACACACATAAGGAGTGTTCCATGATACAGGCCACATTGATGCGATTTATGAGTTCACAACATTCCGCTAAACTCTTATCACACTTATTAATATAAGTGTCATTTGGTGATTAATATTTTTAATTGTAGTATATGGAATTATTAATAAAGTTTTTTCTTTTAACCGTTCCTTTATTTTGCAATCCAATGATGACCATTTTAGAATAATTATACTATAATATTCTGGTCTGTTGTGCGCCTTTCATAGGGATTCTCTGTGAGGACCGTGTCTCTTTGATACGTACCATCTAATTTTGTATCAATTTCTGTGTACCTCCTGGGCAGCACACAGACCTTCATCTGGAGTGTGAGCAAGGTTCTGTATTCGTTTGTATACAAGGTGGGGATTAGAAAACACTAACTTAGATACGCGAGGTCACGTCTGGTTAGCAGGTTTGTAGTAGTGGATAGTCAGGTCAGGGTAGGAGAATGTAGGATTGTAAGAGGCAAGCCGAGGTCGTGGGTAGGGGAGAGCAGAATAGTTGAGAGTAATCCGGGGTCGAGGATAGGAGGCAGCAGCGAAATCCAATGCAAACGAGGCAAGATGATACCCGGCAGGTTGCTTGCGATCAGCAAAAGTCACAAGGTTTATGCTCAGCTAACTTCCTGGTGGAAGGACTGAGCCTAAATAGGAGGACGGCGAATCAGACGCCGGATTGGTTCCAGCCTCTCTCCTGCCTGCAGGAGCAATGAAGCGACTGAACCTTGGCGGAGGCGGAGCCTGCGACGGATCCTTACATACTAACAGAAATGTTCAACTAGAAATGTTACATTATTTTAAACTGTTAATTAACTTATTTTCTCACAGTGAATTTCATTCCAACAGATGGATCCATGAGTAGAAATACACCTGCAGGATGTCACACCCCTCTCTGCTCACCAGATTGTGTAAATGAAGATAACAGTGTTATTACAAGTGATCAGGGAGAAAATAGCTTGAGGCAAAATAAACCAAGCAAAAGACAGCGAAACACTGTGAGAAATCTGCTTAAGGAATCAACTTCATGTGAAGAAGGAAATCTCACAGTCTCCCACATTTATACTCTCAGAGAACATACAGGGACAAAATATGCAGCTACTCATATTAAGGAGTGTGACGAGAGAAACACTAATGCACAGAAAATTCACAAGAACTTGTCAGTAATGAAGTATGAGAGCAATGATTGTGGTAAAAACTTTATAAATGAAACATCTTTTACAATTCACCAAAGCAAACACACTGCAGAGAGACGGCACAAGTGCTCTGTATGTCAGAAATGCTTTACTTGTAAATCAAGTCTGGTTAGACATCAGATAATTCACACGGGAGAAAGACCATTTGTTTGCTCTGAATGTGGGAAATGTTTTTATAGTAAGAATAATCTTAAAATGCACAAGAAGATCCACACAGGAGAAAAGCCATTTGTTTGCTCTGGATGTGGGAAATGTTTTATCTGCAACTCAAATCTTATTCAACATCAGAGAATTCACACAGGAGAGAAACCGTTTGTTTGCTCTGAATGTGGGAAATGTTTTACCCAAAGCTCACATCTTGTTGCACATCAGAAAATTCACTCACATCTTGTTCGACATCAGAGAAGTCACACAGGAGAGAAACCATTTGTTTGATCTGAATGTGGGAAATGCTTTATGTATAAAGAAACTTTTGTTACACATAAGAGAATTCAGACAGGGGAGAAGCATGTTTTGTTCTCTGATTGACCATTTGCTTGCTCTAATGTATTTTTTTTAAATAACTTGTAACTTGAAAAGGGTGGGTCTACAGAAATTGAAAAGAAAAATTGAGGTGGAGGCTACAGTGCCACCATTCGCTTGTATATACCTGTAATAGTGTGCCGATTTTACCATCAAACAAAGTTACCTCTAAAAGTGAAATGCTATGTGTCACGGGAGACCAGTACTTTTACAACAAAACCACCGGGATCACTAGCACCAGACGGGACAAAGTTATTGAATAAAAAGAGATTTATTCTGGCAAGCCAGCAGACAAAACACAGATGCACAAAACAAGATACAATACCAACTGGGGACCTGGGGAGTTAACTCTAGCCTCCCCAGGTGCAGGGGCCTGCTTCAAGTTGGCTTGCCCTGTCTGCTTCTCGTTCAGGATATCAGAGTGCTGATTCCACAGCTGCCACTCTGACATGTATCTCCAGCTGGTCACAGTAAACTCCCAAACTCCTACACAGAATGTCTCTCAGATAGTCTAGTGCTCTGATCAGCAGCACCCCTATATAGCCCTTCGGGGCTATCCTTTACATGGGACAGGGGCTGCTGGTCAACCAGAGCACAGATTCAGTTGGTGCCACCAAAGCCAGAAGAGGGGTGTGCTAAGGCACTCAAGAGCTCCCTGTCACGGGAGACCAGGTTTAGCAACACCTTTTTATACCGGGATCATTGATTGAGCAAAGCAAGGAGGTAAAATAAATTGTAATTTATTTCAGGAAAAGACATACACACAATGTAACACAATTTACAGGGTTAACACACTGGGAACGGGGCTAACGAATAAATCTATTCTTTAAACGAAATTCACAAAAATGACCTCTGTAGGAGCCATTTCCAATGACCGGGAGGTACTCACAAAAGTCCTGGAACTGATTTTGGCATGCAATGCCAGCTGCAACCGCTACGTTCTCAAAAGTGGGACTTAGAAAAATTCTTGAGTCAAAATCTTTGAAGCCGGCTCGCGTCTATTCAGTACAGAGCATCTTTGAATTTGCAGCTGTTACTTTGGTGCTTGGAATCTGCGCTCCTCATTGGCTGCAAGTCTCCTTATAGGTTTCAGTGTCCCATTCACCAACCTCTACAGCCTATAAGAGAGTGGGAATTCTCCTGCCAGCCAATCACCGATTTGCCGGTATTGTAAAGCCGGGAGGGCACCTTTTTTCTTTCTGCAAAGGGGCATATACCAACCTGGCACCTCTGCCTCTTTTCATATTAAGCCCACTCCACAGAGTCTGGGTTCTGGCAAATGGCGGCCGGATAGCCCTGTGTTAGCCCAAGATGTGGGTACAGGGGTACCCCTCCTGTTCTAACACCTTGGCATCCCTGATGCTTTCAAGTCCCGACTCCACACAGACCCGTAAGCACCAAGCTTGGTAGCCATCTGGTCCCTCAGAATCCATGACTTGGAAATCCCACCGTTTATTCACAGGTTATCAGTACATATACCTATTAAACATAACCCTTTAATAAAATATTCTGTGTGCTGTATCTTGTGTGATAAAATGTGTAAGTCCTTATTCTGGTGTCAGGGATGGAGTGAGGGGGGATACTGCTTACACTCACTAGCCTCATTCTTGGCAAACTTTAGAAATAACTTTTAAAACTTTTTACACACAAGAAATCACTCTCAGCTTTATCACATAACTGGAGCACCCCCTGAACCCCTATACCAGGTTCAGGGTACCTGGGCATGTATCTGGGTACCCCACTTTATATTAGGGACCCATGTATGTGTGCAGGTATACATTTACCCCTTTCGTGCCCGTTTACCTTGTCTGGATGATGCTGCAGCATCAGAGTTTGACCGGAGTAATGTGCTTGGCTGTATCCGAGAATCTCACCTGCTTCCCAGATCCAACTTTTGGGGTATCCCATAACTCCGGAACCCCAATACATAGACACATTCTGTGAAGACTTTCTCTGGCAAACCCACCCTGAAACTTACAGCCTAAAAAATATCCCGGTCCCAGCACCCCAGGAAAGGCAAAAGACAAATAAATCTTTAAAGTCGCATAATTTGCACACAGTCCCAGTAATGCATTTCCGACATCTGGGTCCAAGAGCTGAAACTCTAGGACACCAACACACAGCTCAGGGGTAACCAAGTGGGCTTAACCTTTATTAGTGAGCCTGGTTAACCCCTTCATCGTTACACTCCCACTGAGTAGGAGCCACAGAGTCTGCAGGCAGGGAACAAAGACTCTTCTTCCTGAGAGCCCAGACCTGCTTGTCCACTCTACCCACTCACCAAATGTCTTGACACCTTTGTCTCAATCCTGCTTTCCTATTCAAGTGCTTAGGCTTAGTTAATTGCCCAGTCTGTTAGCTTAGAAATGATTATATACAATCCACATGTACAGGCTGACCCTCTCAAATACATTGTAGTGCTTACACTTAGATCACAAAACACTTTACCTCATATTGCTTGCTCAACTAGACTGGGAGATTGCATTAACAGGGAATAAAGTGCTTTATATACAATATTTACAGACATAGGACATTTTATGTCATACATTGGTTATATTCCCTGTTTCTTCCCCAGACATAAAGTAGATTTGGCCGAAATAAGCCTTACATAGGTGGCCAGGTTACATGGATTTAGGGGTAGCTAGTTGGCTTCACCCCAGTTTTGTAATGCCTGCTAGGTCTACTGTCACATCTTCCCCCTCAAGATGAAGGCTCTGGGACAACCATCTCATCAGGTGGCTCCCCTAGCCTGAAAATCCTTGGGGTCTGTAGGGTACTGGGGTTGTCCAGCCAGGAGAGACAATCTGCACTGCCGTGCCCACTACCCTTAGCGAAGTCCAAGTCCTGAGGGGCACGGCTCAAGGTTAACCAGGTCTGTCTCCCTGGGCATCCTCCACAACCAATTTAGGGGGTTGTGCTTCACGGGCCCCGGATAGGGCTTCCCACATACATAGTGATGCCAGCGCTCCTGAGCCCAATCGGGGGCCAGGAACACTGGCAGAGCCTGTAACACTGCCCTGCACTCCGGAAACCAGGCTGCCAGCACCTCGAGCCGCCTTTGTCACCTCAGTCAGGGGTCTGTTGGGACACTACCCTGGCGCTCCCCTTTCCTACGGTAGTCCTGCATATCCTTTATCTCTTTCTCCATACTCCGTCCCCCCCCCCCCCGCCGAGTCCTGGTAAATGGTCTGATGGAGGGGTCTGTGATCCCGGTGTTGACTGGGCGATCAGGTGGATGGGTCTTGCCTGGCTTATCCGGAGCTACGACCCGGTCTATCTCCCCTACCTATCGCGTTTGCTCCAGCTGGGGAGCTGCGAGCTGGGGACAGCCCCCACCTCTCCACTGAGCCTCCCTCTCCTAGGACATCACTTACCCACTCTCAGCCTTTGCTGTAAGGGCTTACATACCCCTTGGGACAATCTCTAAGGAGCCCTCTCACTGTCCCCTCGCCTGCCTACTGGCCGGCAGACATCACAGGTACGGCCAAATGCCGATACCTCTTGGGACACCTCCAGCCCACAGAATGTTTGCACTAGCTGGGCTCTGGTGCGAGCGACCCCCTGATGTCGTCAGCAGGATCTCTTTAGTCCCCTGCAACCACTGGTAACTATCTACCCAGGGACCCAGTAAATGGCCACTCTGTCCCATGTCTGCCCGGAGCAACCAGGGCTGGTTCCCAGTATATAAGCACAGAGGGTCCACATAACGGATCGATCATGATCTTGGAGGCAGACTAGGCTGCCCGAGGTCTCATGCCCTACAAATCAGTGTCTGCCTGCACCCTCTCCTGGGCCCTAAGTCAGTTTGCCAGGGGAATGGTTAGCAGGGATGTCAGGACAGAGGTTAGACTGGGTTTGGCTTACCTGCCTTGTCTCCTCGGTGGACCTGGGACATGATGGCTCCAAATTCAGGGGAGCAGCAATCACTGCTGTTAGTGCCAAAAGCTGAGGAGCATGAAATACTGTGATGGACGGCAGTACCAAAGGCACCACTGCCTTGGCAACTGCCTGACTTTGGCTTCCTGTGACTGGGGTCACAGGAGCATACTTTCCCGGTAGCTTCACTAGCATCCCCGTCCGTGGGAACCGTTGCTCTGGACAGCCCATTTCATGCTGCCCTAGAGATACTGTAGAGCTGGGGTCCCCCAGGCCGATTGCCTGCCGATTGCCTGGGACCCCTGTATGCAAAAATCTTCGGTGGACTGCTTGGTCATCCAGCCTGATGGCTGCACTCTGCTGCCTGTGAAGCTGCATCTCTGTACTGCTAGTAGCTGCTTGAGGGACCGCTGGCTGGGTCCTCTGCTTCTCCGGCTGCATGACTGCTGTCTGTTCCTTTGCTGGGGCTAACCTCTCGTAGGCTGTCAACCTTGTAGCTGGTGCACTTTGTCCCGAATTGGGGTTAATCGAGCGGGATACTTTGGGGCACTCCATCCACGTTAGATCCGGCCTGTCTCCCCAGGAACACTGGCCCTTGTGGGCATCCTCTGCAGTCTTGACTGCAGCATCTCTAGCACCCTGCTGACTCCTCAGTGGCTTGTGGAGAGTCAGCTCTCTGAGGTGCTCTGCTAGCCGGCATAGTAAAGGGGATTAAGACCCGCTTTTCTGGCTGTACCTTAGGGACACAGCCCTCCACCATCTTCGTGGATGCGAGGAAGGGCACCCGCGTGGTGCCCCCATCAGCCATCACAGTGGCTCTCTCAGCTATAAGGAGTGCCTGGATCAGTCATCACGGTGGCTCAGTTACGGGAGTGCCTGGATCGCATAAGTAAATAGTTAATCCTACGCGTCTCCCTGATGAAGTAGTGTTATACTACGAAACGCGTAGGATTAACTATTTACTTATGCCTAGTAGGGTTTTGCATATTCTCTGCTTACACTGGTTCTATTAGAACTATTTTCATCCCTGTGTATTGGGCCGTGCAGACCGCCCCTGTGACGTCATAGCGCGACACACTGTGAAGGAGTGGCGACACCACAAACTGAGGACACTGCTGTAAGAGTGACCGCTCCCGGCTGTTGCTGTGCCGGTTTTAGAGCACACTCAAGAGTGTTGGGTTCTCCTTCACTGTCTAGTCAGAGGACTGCTGCCGTGCTAATCTTTGAAAACGAACTTTGGATGCCCCTGAGACCACCCGAATGAGGGAGGGTTCCTACTGAGACGGGTCTACTACTACTGGTTACTCATGCAGAGGAGGAATCACACAGACACCACCTGAGACATCTACCAGAAGGACCTGTTCCTGATTCCTGAACTCCTATTTGCCGATTGGTAACTTGTGTGCTTTGCACACTCAATGCTCATGTTCTAATCTTTTTTTGTTTGTTTCAATTTTTTTATTGTTTTTATCCGGGTACACAACATATAATAAACTTTGTTGTACATATATTGGGGGGAACAATGATGTTTATGTGGGAAACAATAGGCATCAACTGTCTGGTTTCTTTATTCAGGTAGATGTGTATATGAATGCGCTTTTGGCTATTTATTCACATGTTCCCACCGTTTGGGTTCTAATGGGGAAGCCGCCGCTTCCTCATGTACCTCTTTTAGTGGTAGGATAGAGGAGAGTAAAGAAGAGGAGAAGAAAAAGAGAAGGGGGGATAAGGTGGGGGGGGGGCGGTGGAGGAGTGTGGGGTGTCTCCTAGCTTTTTAAGTATCTTAGTTCTTTCTTTTGGAGTTTGTTACACGCCTGGCCATATTTCCCATGTTTTATGGAACTTGTCCATTTTTTGGGCCAATTTTGCCGTGAGAAGTTCCATTGTCTTAATTTCTCTTAGCCTGCGAAGCACGGTCTGTTTAGCGGGGGCATTTACCTTCTTCCACGCAGCTGCCACTGAACAACGTGCTGCCGTGAATACATGTCTCACCATCCTGCTTTCTGCAGTATCTAGATAGTCAATTGGTTTAGCCAGCATCATGGTCAGCGGGTCCACCTCAATCTCTATCCCCAGGTATTCTCGGATCAATGTTTGAATCATGATCCAGAACACCTGAATCTTTGGACAATTCCACCAGATATGAGCCATGTCTCCTTTTTGCCCGCATCCCCTCCAACACAAATCTGGGGTCCCGGGGAAGATCTGGCTCAGCCTATTTGGGGTTAGGTACCAATGAAATATGATTTTATATATGTTCTCTTTGGTGGTAGTACAAATCGATGTTTTGGAAGCTGCCTCCCAGGTATCCTCCCAGTCTTCACTATCAATCTCTATATTCAGATCTTCTGCCCATTTGGACATATAGCTATGTTGGGAACAGCCTGCTGATCACGCCAGGCCCAGATATATCTCCGAAATCAATCCTTTAGAATAGTACCCTTTCCTACACAGTCTTTCAAAATTTGTTAATGAATGAAAAGCCATTTGTTTGGAGACTGTTTGCAGGTAGTGCCTGATTTGCAGGAAGCAAATATTGGTAGGTTTACCGTTTGATATTTTTTTTCCAGATCCTGGATCAGTAAAAGCTTACCTTTCCCAATAAAGTCCTCTGCTACCCTCATCTTTAACTGTTTATATTTACTAAGTCTCTGTGGGAACCAGCCGGGGGGGAATTCTGGATTACTAAATATGGGTGTTAATAATGAGGGGTGAGCCGTCAAGCCATATTTTTCTTTATTTTTGGTCCATATTCTCCATGTACATTTCATTGCTCCCAGTTTTAATGTTTCCGAGAAGGTCTCCCTGCCCCGCAGTGTGGCCGGGAGTGAGAGAGGTCTCGCATAGGTAGACTCTATCCCTGTCCAGCAGCTATTCGCTGGGTCGTTGTTCCACATTATCACTTGTTTGAGTTGGGCCACCAAATAGTATTTAATGATATCTGGGGCTGCCAGGCCTCCGCATTCTTTTGGTGCTAGCATTATAGTTCTAGCTACTCTTGGTCTTTTGTTTTGCCAAATAAATTGAAAAATTCTATTTTGCATATTTTTTAATTCCGACATTGGGATATCGATTGGGAGAGTCTGGAAGTAATACAGAAGTCTCGGTAGGATATTCATTTTGACCGTGGTTATCCTGCGTAGCCAAGATATCTGATATTCATTCCAGCTCTGTAGATCTTTTTTTAGCCTCTCAAATAAGGGCGGGTAATTGTATCGGTATAGTAATTTGTACTCCCGTGCTATTTGAATTCCCAAGTATTTGGTTTTGGTGGAGCTCCATTTATAATTGAAATTTGTTTGTAGCAGTTTGACCTCGGGACTAGGTAGAGATATATTTAGTGCTTCCGACTTATCCATATTAATTTTATACCCCGAGATTTTGCTAAATTTATCTAGTTGTGAGTGTGGATTCGGGAGTGAAGTCAAGGGGTTGGCTAGAGTTATTATAATGTCGTCAGCAAAAAGGGATATTTTGTAATCCGTATCTCCAATTGTAATACCACTTATATTTCTGTCCTCTCTAATTGTTGTTGCCAAGGGTTCGATGGAGAGCGCAAATAGAAGTGGAGACAAGGGGCATCCCTGACGAGTACCATTCTTAATATGTATAGGGTTCGAGTCTCCTCCTGGGAGCTTCACTACGGCCGTGGGAGTTTTGTAGAGGGCTCTGATTCCCTCTAGATATGGGCCCTTAAATCCGAATTTAATTAATGTTTGGTCTAAAAAGTCCCACCTGATCCTGTCAAACGCCTTTTCCGCGTCTAGACTTAACAGGATGGCTTTCGTGGATGTGAGATGTACATGGTCGATTATGTTAATGATTTTCCTTGTATTGTCTGAGGCTTGTCTTCCGGAAATAAACCCGACTTGATCCATGTGGATTAGGCTTGGAAGTATGGGGGTTAACCTATTAACTAGGATTTTGCTGAAAAGTTTCAGGTCCGAATTAAGGAGGGCTATGGGGCGGTAGTTACCACACAGTAGTGGGTCTCTCCCTTCCTTTGGTATAACTGCCAGATTGGCTTTAGACATAGATGCTGGGATGGCTGTTCCCTCCAGAAACTCATTAAACATGTCCAGTAGGTATGGTGCCAAAATCAATTTAAATTTTTTATAGTATTGATTGGAGAACCCATCTAGGCCAGGCGTTTTGCTAGGTTTTAGTTGGGAGATGGCTTCTAATAACTCTTCCTGCGAGATTTCTTTATTTAGTTCTGATAGGTTATCTTCCGAAAGGTTTGGGAGTTTACATGATGCTAAGTATTTAGTTATAGCTTCCTTATTTGAAGATCTGTTTTGGGGAAAATTTAAGTTATATAATTTGGAATAGAAGTCTGAGAATGCTGCTGCTATCTGTTTTTCACAGTATGTTTTGGTGCCCGCCTTTGTTTGTATAACTGTTATTTGAGATTTGGTTCTCGGACCTCTCAATTTGGATGCTAGTAACCGGTCGGCCTTATTCCCTTTGTCATAATATTTTTGTTTGGTCCACCGCAACGCTCTCTCCACTTCGTCTATTTGTATCTGTTTAAAATCAGATCTAGCTTTGTCCAGTACTTTGCGTAGTTGTTTCGAGGGATTAGCTTTATGTTTATGTTCTAGGAGTTGGACTTTCTCCGCTAATTCATTATACAGTTTCTGTTTTATTTTTTTCTTATGTGAGGCTATGGAAATGATATTCCCCCGAATCGTGGCCTTATGGGCCTCCCATAGCATCGCTGGTGACTCCACCGAGCCCTCATTCAGCGCAAAGTATTCTCTGAGCTTTTGCTTAATCTCTATCTCTACGTCTATTTGGTTTAACAGAGAATCGTTGAATTTCCAATTATATTGGTTATATTTATAGAAGGGGAGGGAGAGTGTCAGTGATACCGGAGCATGGTCCGACCATGATATAGATCCTATGTCTGACTGGGAGGTTGCCTGGAAGATATCTTTGGTGCCCAGAAAATAATCGATCCTTAAATAGCTCTGGTGTGGGGGAGAAAAATAAGAATAGTCCCGCTGGCCCTGATGCTGCGCCCGCCAAATATCTATCAGCGAAAACTCTTTTAATATATTCCGGAACTCTTTGGCGTTTTTTGCCGTGGAGCGTGGGTGGGGGGTTCCCAGTGGGCTCGCCCTATCCTGGTCAGGTTCTACTAGCATATTGAGATCTCCTGCTAACAATAGTGTAGCTCTTGGTTGGGGGGCCAGATTGTCACATAGGTCCCTCAAAAAAGCGGCCTGACCTTCATTTGGGGCGTAAATATTAACCAAGGTGATCTCTACATCTGACAGTGTTCCCTCCAAAATGAGGAATCTACCCTCTGGGTCTGGGGTCTGCTTTTTTAATGTGAACTTAACGTTTTGTCTAAATAGAATAGCTACCCCCTTTTTTTTGGTGGGACCGGATGCATAATATGCCTGGGGGTAGACTCTCTGAAAGGTGTTAGGGGGCGATACCGTATCAAAATGTGTTTCCTGTAGGAACAACACGTCCCCTTTTGTCTTTTTTTAGTTCTTGCAAAGCGAGCTTTCTTTTGATTGCTGAATTGAGTCCTCTAACATTGAGGGACACTAATTTAAGTGTTGTGTGTAGGGTCATTCTTAAAGATGTGATATCTCGGGGAGCCTGCCTTTCCCTCCACTTTCCCAAGGTGGTGGGGGTCTCCACAGACATACCGTGTCCTGGTGGCTGCGTGGTGTTGCCGCTGGATCTTGGTATCTGTGGTTCTTGCTTGCCCTCGACCGTACTTGTCCCTGCTGGTTGTGTATGGACAAGGGAACAGGTTTATGCGGGGATTTACCTTAGCCTTTCTTGGAATCCATATGTGGTAAGTGTGGGTGCTAATTCTGAGATAGCTTTTGGTTTTCCGTTTGCAGGTGGAAGTAGTTGGGGGGTGTGGAGGGGTAGGGGGGGGGGTTAGGAGGAGAGGAAAGTGAGAAAGAGGTAGAAGAAGAAAAAAGAGTGGGCTGTCGAAGAGCCCAGTTTTGGGGACCCTCGTCTCCCTAAAGATAAGGGTGGTGGGCCTAATGCCTCTGGGAGACTTCCCTGAGCACCGCCTTCCGAAAGCCATCTGGAAGGCCGGAGAGCCCTCCTGAAAAAGATAAACATTCTGCCCAATCTTATACAGTAACATATAAACTAAATTAACCTCCTAACTTCGCGTTTGCACCTGTTAAACTTTCTACCCAAGTTCAGCTTGCCTACGTGTCTTATAGTCTTTTTCTTAGCAGGTAAGTGGGGTGTTCGTCTACAGGGGGGAGGAGGGGTTATGTGTATAGGGATTACCACAGTTTATATATCTTTTGTAACCCTATCCCTAACATTAAGTACAGGTTGGTCTTCAATTACCTGTAGCCACTCTCTAACGTGGGAACACATTTTGATACATGCCCCCCTGCTAGTTGGCACATGCGCATTAGAACTCTGGGGTCTCATTTCTGTAGCCCCCTATTTGCATCAGGAATGCCAGACAGTCTACCAGATGGGGTTTCTGGCAGGATACTCTTTGTGTGTGAGGTGTAAAAGGTGACACTTACAGACTGCTCTGGTTTGAGTCATCTCTGCCCTCATGTAAAGAGTGGAGGTGATAAACTCCTTTGAACAGCACTTAAACTCTAGACATTAGGATGCTTCCCTGGCCATCTGCTGTCCTTTGTCCCAAAGGAAATTCCTCTGGGTCTTGTCCTCGCCTAGGGATTCAGTGTTATTAGTTAAACACAAACATATTAAAAGGTCCGGTTCCGTTGGGCTCAGCGGGTCCAAACTCCCCAGTTCTCAATCCGGGAACTGGGACACCATGTGGTCCAATTTGCGACTCGCTAGGACCTCGGAAACCGGAGTTACACAAATACACCTACAACCGTTTCCTATTTTAATACAATAAACTCCGCTGTAAATTAAATCCCCATTGAAAACAACGGGCTCCGCCGCCATAGACTTTCAATTGCAAACCGTCGCCAGTGGTGGCTATGGGAATCCGCCGCCATAGACCTTCAACGGGGCAACGCCGCCGTTGAAGTCAATGGGGTTTTTCCGCCATAGCCGGTCAATGGAGATTGGCCGCCATTGGAGTCTATAGGAAAAGTCCAGAACTTTCAAGGGGGTCAATACTCCGTCGGGTTGGTCCAAGAGGGTCAAGGATGGTTCTGCAGCGATGCCGGAGCAGTGACTACAGGTAACCCAAACCCTGGCCCTCTGGACCCTCCGGAACCGGAGATATGGATTCATAGATATCAGCTTTTCACACTTAGACGTTTTCTTGAGCTGTTCCTGCCGCCACCATCGGAGCCTATGGCGCGACCCGCTCTATCGGTGCGACACTTCTCGGGGTCCAGGATTCGGGGACCCGGTTGTGGTCGAGTGGGGGGAGGTCTAGGAACTAGGGGCAAAAAGAATTTTATTTCTAGGTGCTCTAGAACTGTTTATTCCCACGCCACTTAATGTTGAACTTGACTGCTAAGTGATCAAAGCTCTCTTTTAGAAAAAGTATCCGCTTTGTGGTTTTGCGGTTTGGACGGCAGCCAACTCGTTCCTGGAAAGCACCGTCGAGGAATCTCCATTGAAGTCAATGGGCCCATTGACTTACAATGGGAAACCGCCGCTCCTCCTCTCGGACGCCACCTGCTGGTCTTCACAGGAAACAGGACCAAAACAGCAAGATTCGCCATTGAAACGCATGGAGCTCCAATGGCGGCCTATGGGACCCTGCAAAATGGTGCCTGAAAAGGCGGGAAAATTACACAAAGGGCTATAATCACTAAAGAACTATTAACCCTTGTACTCCCGGATGGATCCTAGTGTATGTGTGATGCAGACACTGATTAAACCAGATATTACAATAAAGCATGGGAACAGGGGAATATACATTTTCATGTCATAACAAGGGTTAAATCACATTTCTGGACCTCAGCCCAGTTAACCCCTTGTCTCCCTGGTGAGGTCAGGGGATGGCCAAATGGGGTGCAACCCCTTTAACACCGGGCCACCCCCTTTCTCCCTCTACACCTCCCCTTCTTAATGGGTGACCCGTGGCCCACTGGCCCTAACGAGGAGTGGGGCACTGCTGGCACCATTAATGAATTCAGTCTCAGAGGGATAGTCCTGGCGTGAAAGTCCATCAGCATTGCTGTTTTCACTGCCCTTTTTGTGCTGAATGGTAAATTCAAATTCCTGTAAAGCCAAGCTGCATCTCAGCAATTTGGCATTTTCCCCTGACACCCTCTGTAGCCAACTCAGAGGGTTGTGGTCCGTGATGACCGTGAAAGCCCTCCCATATACATAGGGCTGGAGCTTTTTGAGTGCCCACACAATGGCCAAGCACTCCTTCTCAATGGTGGCATATGCCACCTCCCTGGGGAGCAGTTTGCGACTGAGATACACCACAGGGTACTCTTTGCCGTCGTCCCCCACCTGGCTCAGTACAGCTCCAATACCAAAGTCTGAGGCATCAGTCTGAATGAGAAAATGCTTGGTATAGTCTGGGGCAGCCAGTATGGGGGCTCCAGCAAGCGCAATTTTCAGTGCCTGGAAAGCAGTTTCACAGGCAGGAGTCCAGGTAATAAGCACAGGCAGTTGCTTCTTAGTCAGATCAGTCAGGGGTTTGGCCACGGCGCTGTACTCTGGGACAAATTTCCTATAGTACCCTGCGGTGCCCAAAAATGGCATGACCTGTTTCTTGGTTTTTAGAACAGGCCACTGAACTATGGCTTCTTCCTTGGCTGGCTCTGGTTTGAGGTGCCCTCCACCCACCCTGTGCCCTAAGTACAGGACTTCTGCCATCCCTACCATACACTTAGTGGGTTTTAACTTAAGCCCAGCCTCCATGATCCTATCCAGCACCGCAGCTACATGTCCTATGTGGGATTCCCAGGAATTACTAAAGACAGCAATGTCATCTAAGTAAGCCCTGGCATAGCTCTGCATCCCTTCCAGTAACCTATTGACCAGGCGTTGGAAGGTAGCCGGGGCATTCTTCATCCCAAATGGCATCACCAAAAACTCATAGAGGCCACTTGGAGTGATGAATGCTGACTTCTCCCTAGCCTCCAGGGTCTGTGGGATTTACCAATAGCCTTTGCTCAAATCCATGGTGGTCAGATACTTTGCCTCCGCGAGTTCATCTAGTAACTCATCCATGCGGGGCATGGGGTAAGCATCTGACACCGTCCCAGCGTTGAGCAACCGGTAGTCCACACAAAACCGGGTGGTCTTGTCCTTTTTAGGAACTAGGACTACTGGACTTGCCCAAGGGCTCTGGGATGGAGTAATTACCCCTAGGGTCAGCATCTCCTCTATCTCTCTCTCCATACTTGTCTTGACCTCTGCTGACACTCTATAAGCGTGCTTATGCAGAGGCTGCAGGTCCCCTGTGTGCACTGGGTGTTTGGTGAGATGTGTCGTCCCTGGCATGTCAGTGAAGAGGGCGCTAAACTGAGCTAGCATGTCCCTGGCTTCTCCCTTCTGCCTAGCACTCAACTGTGCCCCTATCTCCACCTGCTCCACAGTGTTTCCCTGCCTAGCCTCCCCTAGGAGATCAGGCAGAGCATTGCTCGCCGGATCCTCAGCAGTGGGCTACAAATGGCCAGCACTGCTCCCATACTCGGTGCTCTGTATTCCTTCAACATGTTAATGTGATATGTCTTGTGCCTCTCAGGCGCTACCTGTACAAGATAGTTGCACTCATTCACCTTTCGGATAACCGAGTACGGTCCCGACCAGGCAGCCATCAGCTTGTTCTCCCGAGTGGGTTTGAGAACAAGCACCTTCTGTCCTGGGATGAATTCTCTGCTACAGGCATGCTGGTCATACCATAGCTTTTGCTTGGTCTGAGCAGCCCTGAGGTGATCCTGGGCCACCCCCATGAGCATCTCTAACCGGTCTCGGAGATCTACTACATACTGGATCACTGAAGCATCAGTAGCAGTAGTCTCTCCTTCCCATCCCTCACGAAATAGGTCCAGAGGTCCACGTACCCTGCGGCCATATAGTAGATCGAAGGGGGAGAAGCCTGTAGATTCCAGCGGTACCTCTCGGTAGGCAAACAGCAAGTGCTGCAGGTGAATCTCCCAGTCTTTCCCCTCCGCCTCTATAAAGGTCCGAAGCATCTGCTTCAGGGTACCGTTAAACCTCTCACATAATCCGTTTGTATGGGGATGGTAAGGGGTAGTGCGCCGGTGCTGTACACCGCATGCATCCCAGAGACAATGTAACAGTTCACTCATTAACTGCGACCCCTGATCGGTTAGGATCTCACTAGGGAAACCTACCCTAGAAAAAATGTTCAGCAAAGCTGCTGCCACTGTCTTGGCACTTATGGTGCCAAGCGCTACCGCCTCAGGGTACCGGGTGGCAAAATCCACCACCGTGAGGATGTAGCGCTTCCCTGACCTGCTAGGAATCATAAGGGGTCCTATAAGGTCCATCGCTACCTTCTGGAAGGGTTCCCCTATTATCGGTAGGGGTCTCTGGGTTGCCTTCACACGGTCACCCGCCTTACCTACTCGCTGGCAGGCATCACAAGAGCGGCAGAAATTGCTCGCATCTCGGGATGCCCCCGGCCAGTAGTAACGCTGTAATAACCGGGCTCGCGTTCTGGTGACCCCCTGATGTCCCGCTAACGGAATAGAGTGAGCTACCCGTAACAGTTGCTGTCTGTACCCCTGGGGCACTACTAGCTGTCGCTTACCGGTCACCCCCTCCTCTATCCCCGGGTTCTCTTCCTCTCTGTATAGGAGTCCCTTATGCCATAGGCAGTGCTCAGTGCCTTCCCCTGCCTGAGATTCGGACGCCCGAAGTCTCACGCCGGGCAGGGTAGGGTCTGTCTTCACTGCCTCCCTAAACTGGGCTCCTAAGTCTGGCCACCCCCCAGTCATGTCATTGTCCGGAGAATGGGGAAGGGTGAGGGGAAACAGTAAGTCAGTCTGTGGTTGCAACTGATCCTGGCTTACCTCCCCGGCTCCTCTGCGCCCTCCGCTAACGTTGGTCCCAAAGGCTGGGGGACTGGAGTGGCCGCCGCCGGCATTGCCGCTGTCTGGCTCCATATAACCGCCGCCACTGCAGGGGGTTGGGCACCCGGTCATAGGTGCAGGTCATCAGTCCCAGATCGTTGCCCAAAAGAATTTCAGCATCCAAACCGGGTAAAATCCCCACCTCCCGCACACCCTTGCCCTCCCCCCAATCCAAAAAGATTCGGGCCACCTGCAAGAAACGTGGCTCTCCATCGGCCACAGTGATCTGCATCCCAGGGCCTGGGAGCAATTCCTCTGGCCGGACCATATCAGGTCGGACCAGGGTCACTGCAGCTCCTGAATCCTGCAAACCGACTGTGACCGGGGTGAGATGTTTTGCTACGGCCGTCCGTCTGCTGTAGGTCCGCGCTGAGATGTCCTCCGCTCCTGGCTGTGGGCACCGATGAAACCGGGATAGGGGTGACATGGGACGTCTCACTTGGAGTTGTTTCCATGACCGGTCCGGTCTCCTTGGTGGAAGTCACAAGCATGCGGGCTACCGGCTTCGGAGCTGGGGTGCGTTGCCCCTGATGGGGCCGGTTGGAACACAGGGGTTCTGGGCAATCTGGTCTGAGGTGACCAGTGCTGTTACCGTTGTAGCACCGGCGCTCATGCCGGAGCTCTCCCGCCTTCTGTGGACTGCTGCCCGCAGGCGGCTTCTAAGTCCATTGGGGGGTATTAGCAGATTTCTTGGCCGGTGCTGGCGCTGCTGCCGCCGCTTTGGCTGGTGCCTTGGTGGGCATCAGGGACCGGCTGGCCACATAATCATCTGCCAGCCTCGCCGCCTCCATGTAAGTCTTGGGCTTTTTGTCATACACCCAAGCCCTCACCGCCGGCGGGCACTGCTGCATGAACTGCTCCTGAAAGATGAGGTCCAGCAGGCGTTGGTAAGTCCTGGCCTCATAGCCCTCCACCCAGCGGATCCCGTATAAAGCCATGCGGGTCACATAGGTGACGTAGGTCTCCTGAGGGTGCCTCTCCTCCAGCCGGAATTTACCCCGGTAAGCTTCAGGGGTAAAACCGTGCTGAAATAACAACAGTTCTTTCAGGTGGTCATAATCATCAGCATACTCCTCTGGAAGCGCCATCATCGTCTGCCTAGCCAAGCCGGAGAGTAACGGATCCAAGCATGCAACCCTATGCTGGGGAAGCACCTTGTACCGCCAGCACTGCGTTTCAAAGTTCTTTAAAAAACTGTCGATCTGATCAGTGCCTTCCACGTACTTGGTGAGACTGTGCTTGTCCAGTTGGAGTTCCTCATTGCGGGGTTGGACCGGGGGGCAATAAGTCTGTTCACTGCCATCGAGATAAACTGTAGCCGCTCCTCCGCTGTCCCTCGGTCTCCCCACGTTGTAATCAGTGCCAACATTTCAGGGGTAAACGGACTGGTAGCCGCAGCCACCCATGCCCCTCCTGTTGCACTGGTCCCGGGAGGTGCACTTGTTCCCTCCCCGAGATCCTGCCACCCCGGCACTGGGTTCATTCCCTGATCTCCGGGCGGCTGTACAAGGGCAAGCTGAGCCGTATCCTGAGGCTCTGCAAGCCGGGCTTCATAGTCCATGATTGCTGCTATCATGTCTGCGACCGGCTGGTTCTCATATTCCAGTCCATATGCACGGCACTTGTCCTTCAGCTGAGTTCTAGTCCGCAGGAGGTATGAGCCTTCCTCTTCACTCATGGTTCTGGGTCGCAGCAGTGAGGTGGTGTGACAACTTGTGTTACTTGTTGCACAACCGTGTGTTCAATATCTTTAGTCCCAGGAATTTGCAATTACCATCAAGTTCCCACTGGATCACAGTACCCCGCAGAATACTGTAATCCAGGTCCAGTTCAATCCCGACCGCTGCCACCAGTTAATTACAAAGCCTGTCACGATAGCCTATGACAGGTTGTAAGTTACATCAAATAACTGGGTTTGAACTGAACGAGGCTTAGATATAATAAAGTATATTTATTCCTTTGGATAGGTGAACACACAATATAGTACAGTAACAGGCAAGAAGTACACTTACTTTGGGGATGGGGGATGAGAAGTATGTTGCATAGCAATTCTCCAGCAATCAGGTACAATCAAGATGGTATCAGAAGACAATGTGTATAGGGATTACCACAGTTTATATATCTTTTGTAACCCTATCCCTAACATTAAGTACAGGTTGGTCTTCAATTACCTGTAGCCACTCTCTAACGTGGGAACACATTTTGATACATGCCCCCCTGCTAGTTGGCACATGCGCATTAGAACTCTGGGGTCTCATTTCTGTAGCCCCCTATTTGCATCAGGAATGCCAGCCAGTCTACCAGATGGGGTTTCTGGCAGGATACTCTTTGTTTGTGAGGTGTAAAAGGTGACACTTACAGACTGCTCTGGTTTGAGTCATCTCTGCCCTCATGTAAAGAGTGGAGGTGATAAACTCCTTTGAACAGCACTTAAACTCTAGACATTAGGATGCTTCCCTGGCCATCCGCTGTCCTTTGTCCCAAAGGAAATTCCTCTGGGTCTTGTCCTCGCCTAGGGATTCAGTGTTATTAGTAAAACACAAATATATTAAAAGGTCCGGTTCCATTGGGCTTAGCGGGTCCAAACTCCCCAGTTCTCAATGCCGAAACTGGGACACCATGTGGTCCAATTTGCGACTCGCTAGGACCTCGGGAACCGGAGTTACACAAATACACCTACAACCATTTCCTATTTTAATACAATAAACTGCGCTGTAAATGAAATCACGGTTTTTCACTAAATCCCCATTGAAAAGAACGGGCTCTGCCGCCATAGACTTTCAATGGCAAACCGCCGCCGTTGGCGGCTATGGGAATCCGCCGCCATAGACTTTCAACGGGGCAACGCCGCCGTTGAAGACAATGGGGTTTTTCCGCCATTGCCGGTTAATGGAGATTGGCCGCCATTGGAGTCTATGGGAATTTGTCTATGTTTTTGGATCACATGGTTATGTACTCCATGAAGAGAGAACCTGTGAGTAATTTGTTAATTAGTTACCAATTGTACATACTATTTAAGTAACAGACCCATAGGGGGTGTCATATTGCTCCTGAGGAAGCTGACGTTGATATCAGCGAAACGCATAGAGCTAAGCCTGTACATCGCATGCGACCGTTCATGTTTCAAAGATTGAGGTGAAGAGTCTCCTGTGCCGCCTTACCATCCGCTCCTGTCCTCCGCTGTACCGGAAGCCATCCGTCTCAGACGGATGTGACGTCAGACGCCGATTACCACGAATGGATCGAGGAGGTTTCATACTGAAAGGCCAGACTATCACCCCGCCTCAAAAGATACCTTTATGTGTCCACATTTGATGTACATATTGTGAGTACATTTCATACGTTTTTATCTTATAAATTTGTGCCGATTGGTCCATACTATGGTCACTCCTTGATGTTTTTTACATGAATACAACCCTGAACAAGAGTATACCTGAATACCTTCCAATCCTGCTTTCCTGTCCAACGCTGATTCTTCATTATCCTGTTAAACGCTGATTCTTCACTTACCTGTTGTAAGTAGGAGATCTATACGAGCCAAGATTTTATTAGCTAAATCATTGTGTGATTTTACTGCACTATTATTGTGTTTTCTTTTTTGGGGTGTTCCTGAAAATCGCTCCCTTCACATTTTGGATATCCCCTATTACAAGGGTTAAATCACATTTCTGGACCGCAGCCCAGTTAACCCCTTGTCTCCCTGGTGAGGTCAGGGGATGGCCAAATGGGGTGCAACCCTTTTAATACCGGGCCACCCCCTTTCTCCCTCTACAAGTAAGGAATTAATTTTTCCCCTTAATGGGGTCTTTTGTTTGCCTTCCTCAGGATCAATAAGTAAGTACAGATATAGGATAAAGTATCTGTTGTCTAAATTTAGCATAGGTTGAACTTGATGGACGGAAGTCTTTTTTCAACCTCATCTACTATGTAACTATGTAACTATATGAAGTCTGAGGGAGACAAAGTTGTTTGCCCAGAATTGCCCATTGTGAAGTAGCCCTTGCTGGAATTGAACCCACATATTATATTATATTTAAGAACAATATCCTAAACACAAAGCTACACTACCACACTATGTTTTCACATTGCTTTGTATAGTCTGTAATTTTTGGAAGAGTTTTGTTATGGTTCTTGGCATTTTCCGGTGTCTTTTGGTTAACATCCAGGAACACAGAAAAGAGTTGTTATACAGAACATTAAATGTGCTTCTAGATGTACAAGAAACGTGTTACGTGCATGAAATTTAGAGAGGAATTGTCTACAAGCACAAGCAAAACTCCAATAAATTTCTGGGAATAGGAGCCAAAGGGTGTCGAACCTTGTGATGTCCCTTGGGTAGCATAGGGGATTGTAGAGTTTAAATGAATGAGTATTATCTTTAATACATTGAAACGATGTGCTTTATGCCTATACTACATGACTGGCTAAAAACAGGGTTAGTAATTAACCTATATCCATATCTACATCTATGCTTGCTAAGTAATTAAAAGTAGGTGATTAGTTAAAACTAGGTTGAATAATCAGCTTTGACGAACCCTGATTACAAGTTTACAATTATTGCCTGGGTGAAACAAAGTTGTCAGCAGGTCAGCCCCACACTCCCGAGCCAATATAAATCAGATATGTAATTGGAAGCATGACACCCTCGTTTCCTATTGGGTGACCCCAGTGGCCTTCCTGTTTTTTTTTTTTTTACCACAACAACAAAGGAAATGCTTTAGGAAGGAGGTGGCCTCCCAAAGCCTAACTCCCCCCCACAATAAAGCTGTTCTGTGGGAAGTGTTGCTTTAACCTTTAGGGTTCTCTAATGACTTCCACTCCCCATCACAATGACAGGCCCTTCTAATATCCATTGAACATCATGCCTCTTTTTCACATCTCTCTAGGGAAGATCGCTATTAGAACAAGCGGTTGCAGTGCACTCTGGGCCACAGATTTTCCAGCACTATAGGGTCTGGGCTCTTTAACTGGTGGCCCCCGAAGGCTATTGATGAGGTCCTTGGACTCTGCTGATTTCGCAGTAGTATTAGTATTTCGCACTAAAACTCACTTGTAAATAAAGGTAATGTTCATGCATATAATACAGATGTTGGAGACGCTCGCAAAATGTTGAAATAAAATAATTTTGATGTCTTCAAATGTATCTAAAATGACTTTGCAATAAGCTGGTGACCCATCTACTCCTAAACGTTTTCTGATCTGGCCCCTTTGGAGAAATAGCTGAAGAGCCCTAATAAAGGTTTATCAGGAATATGAGAGGCTTATTAATTGCTCAGTGGAGGCATTAACTCATTGTTGTCTATGTGCTGCTTCTTTCATAAGTCTGTGTTATGTCATACTGGCCTTTGGCAGCAAACAGCCTGGTAATTACCCTTGTATTACAGTATGGGATCCGTGTAGCACAGCACAGATTTCCTATTCCATCCATTACAGTCTGCATGACGTTTAGAGCAAATAAAAATACCCCTTCACATGTCTCAGACAGGTCTGCATTTCTGCCTTCCCCCATTATCTCTTGGTATGCTTCTCCTGCAGCCAGGGATTCTGGGTAATGTCATGCAAATGAGCACAAAGTGTGTCACATTTTGCTTCTTGTGTATTCTAACACGGACCCCTATAAGCTTACACCAGATGTATTGCACAGCTTTTCCAGCACAGCCTGGGTTAAAGAAGTGCAGAGCCAGTAACCCCACTCACAGTCAGCTTTTAACCTTTTGGGTCTTAGTGTAAGAATGGTTACATGACATTTACAAAACATTGTAAGTCAAGAAATCTACATTGATATACTTTAAGAACAATACAATACAATATATGTTTAATAAGCATTTGTTTGCCATTAGGCACCTTTCACTGCTGCTAGAATCCTTACAGCCCATTCAAGTCACTGCAGAAGGCTGCTTAGTAAATATGGACCCATATAAAACATTAGGATACTTAAATAGGACACCGTATAATATTCTCATTGCATCGTCTTGCCCAGCTCCTCCTTTTGTTCTCTGTCACTGTTCCCCAAACCAGGAAAAAGAAGAGCCAAGTAACTTAAATCACAAATAAAATACTTAGGGTTTTGTAAATGGCCCCAAGTATGAACAATCTGGGCTCATATTATTCTTTAATCATATTAGGGACTCCACCTTTAAAACGAATTAACCTCTACTGTTTGGTTATGTAACAGTAGTGGATCGTTACTCATTGCAGGGATAAAAGACATCATTGGTGATGAGTAATAACAAGTTTACAATCGGTATGTGGAATTTGCATGAAATGTTGCGTAGATGCCAAAAAGTGTTTTTAAAGACAAGATTGTGAAAGTGAGGACATGAGAATGTGTGTAAGCATTAGTGATGCCCTCAGTCCCTTCCAATCGGAGCATCACAGACATTCTGTCTCCAGGGCCATGTGACTATTGCAGCCGTCCTATGAAGCTTCCTCGTCTTGCCCCTACCTGTTTCTTAATGCCAGGAACAGAAGAGGAAGTTCTCCGCTCTCCTCAGGCCGAAAAGTCTCTTAAGCTTCAGTAAAGGTGCATCTAAGTTCCTTGCCCCCCTTTTAAGCAGGGGGGGTCTCTCGTGGAGAAACACAGCGGTACTTCCTGGTTATTTGAATCCGCGGAGCCACGCGGGCCAATAGGAAGCTTCTACGTCATCCGGTGCGGTTTCCTAGGCCGGCGTGAAGGCTCTGATTGAGCCATCTATGCTGAAGCAGGGACTGATTGAGCAACCTGTGCTGAAGCAGGGATATCCTGAAAACCTGATGAGTGGGGGGTAGGGGGGGCTTGAGCACTGGAGTTAAGACCCCTGCCTTAGGGGAACTGTGTCTTTAAAAGCAGAATGCTCTACTCTCACGTATCGCTGGGTAACTGTAAAACATTATCTTTACTGAGAATATTTGGTAAAGGACATTCCGTGCTTCTATCTACTGCAGTATCTGTCTTCCATCTCTGTGGCATGAATCCAAAGTACACAGATTCATTAACAGACAAACCCCACAGCCGGTATCCGCAAAGCAGGGGAGCAGGGGGATGCACCGGAGGAGAGAGAGAAACTGACATAGAGCAGTATTGTAGGGATAACTGGATACTCGGTAGATGTGCACCTTCAAAAGTTATACTCACAAACCCGCAGAGTAATAGGGCATATCCAAAACTGTGGCAGATGTAGATGGTAGTGTTTGTTGTACACTCGCTCCGGCGATCTCAGAGAACAAAAACCATAATAGTGCAGATTGTACTGAAAAAGGCTAATTATATGCAAGTTTTTAAGCCCTCCGGATTCAAGGTTTACATCAATTCAATTATTTTAAAACAATGATAACACTATATCGGGCGTGGCTCCCATGGGTCAGGTAAGTCGCGCTCTCACTGCTCTCCACGGGACCGTCTGTTCCAGTGACATCACTTCCTGGTTCTGGTAGCGGCTGCTTGGCAACCAGGGGCACGCTTTTCCACGGCACTGGTCCTATTCTCCGAGTCTCTGAGGGGGCTGGTTGAAGACTCAACGCGTTTCGCTGTGGTGCTTGATAAAGTGCACGTGTTGCACGAAACGCCTAGGTGGTACGTTTTTCTTTGTTCTTGAGTCCATGAGATGTTAATAAAACTTTTTTGTTGGGACCACCCTGTGATGTCTGCCTTTGTTAAGTGCTCCGTTTTATTTTACCAACATTGTTTGGATTTTTTACTGATTACTGAGTATAACAAAGCTTTTTGAACAACATACTAATGTAATCAGCTAACTTCAAGTGAACTTTTTACTTATTTGTCTAATGAAAATGGTTTTATTTACTTCAGTTCTTTAGCATTCTAACATCAATTGGTAATTGTAATTAATGTCCTTGGTCTCTCAGGCTAATGATGGGGGTAAAATACACTTCAAACAAAACAACAAAGTGAAGAAAAATGACATTATTGGTTTTGAGATATATTTGGTGGTTCTTAACCACGTCTTGAAGAGATTAACTGTTAAATAAGGAAACAGAGAGATTATTATAGACTGTCTTTCTCCCTCTTGAATAGTATCTTTCTGATTTGGCGAGTTTGGTTCGCTTGTATACCGTACAGTATTTACATATCACGCAGAATTGTATAGCCACAACTAAATTGCTCCTTAATGTGCCAGTTGCGCTGCGCTTCAACATGTAACAACATGAGTACGGCGGGATGCGATAGTGCCCGTCCCTATCACATTCAGGACCACCGACAGCTCTCGCGAGGCCCAGGACTACAGGCGCCGTGTGGGGATGGCGCAGGTGAGTGGTGGAGCGTTGGGAGTGAGCCGCTTGGGCCCTGCCAGCAAATTTCTGGTTAGACAAGCTCAATGTCCGGAATCGTCCCCACTCTCCTCCCGTGTCGGTGACCCTGAGCGCGTTTTAATGGATAAGGTCTTTTAGGGTGCACACCTGCACACACATACCGGAATATGGACACACACACTGACACATACAGTATACTCACCCAAAAGGAGAAAGAGCCAAGCAGTACACTACAGTCTCAAATGAACTGCATCATGGCCCCACGGATCGCATTGCAAAGCTTTGCTTCCTGTTACTAAACATTTGAAGCCCCAGGTAAATCTCTCTGTTGCCTGTGCCATGGGCCATGTGTGGTGTGCAGGCTCCCATTTTCCTACATGCAAAAGCATCTTAATCTGCAGTGAGTCTTACATTTCCTCATTGTGCATTACTTCCCTGTGCATGTGAATTACATAATAATACCCACATGTACATTGCATATTAACCGCCTGGAATAAGGTGCCAAAGGAACAAATGTTCCCCTCTGCGTTTATAGAACAACAAGTACTTTTTACCTGGTAGACTAAATTGGCCACATTGTTCTGTCTATTAACCCCTTCGGTGCACTGAATTTCAGGACACCTTGGCCGAGAATGGATTATATTCACTCTGACCGAACGGCATGTTAGAGGTGTACAGTTACACCCGACATCAGCTGTGAGCTAATCATGTCATATGAAAGCGGCGGCAATTACGAGAAAATTGAGGTGTTTTCTTTACCCTTAGACCGCCCTGTCCTTATCGGTGAGCCAATAAAGATAAGGGGAGTGGGAGAGACGGGCTCTGTTGGTGCAAACTCTTGTTGAATACACACTGACATCAGACAAAACAGAGCAGCCAGAGGAAATCAAACCTCTCCCAAGTCTCAGTATTAAAAATACTTACAGGTGACGGAGTTAGGTAAAAGAGGCATCAATCAACCAGGTGTGACCCCTTAAATATGCCACTGCCATTAGTACAATTTGGTCCTAGGAGGGACTGACCCTTAAATATGTCACTGCCACGAGTACATTTTGGTCCTAGGCCACTAAGGCCTGTGACATCACATTTGATTGACAAATTGATAAATGGTACATCCGATTTTTTTTTTTTAATGATGTGACGTTATTTTAACGGAATGGAAGACAGCCAATCAGGTAGCATGCCCCCCTCCCTTTTTGATGATGTCACATCCCTCCAAAAAAGGAAAGACATCACATGGTACATCCACCAATCCAATCCGATTGGTGGGTTTACCATGAGATGGCTTTCATTTTGTTTTTTT
Source organism: Ascaphus truei (assembly GCA_036426205.1). Classification (NCBI taxonomy): domain Eukaryota; kingdom Metazoa; phylum Chordata; class Amphibia; order Anura; family Ascaphidae; genus Ascaphus; species Ascaphus truei. The sequence goes on from WSYH01003320.1 coordinate 54,375, forward strand.
TTTGCTGACGTCATCTTTGGCAGTGATAACATCGAAGTTTAGTGAATAGGCCCCTCAGAGTGATGAAATCCTCCAGGCTTCTGCCTTGAATGTTCTTTTGTAGAAGTGCTGGTTGCTTTGTGCTACCCCAGGACTTTTCTTCTCCAATGTTCTGACTATTTGATGTTTTGTAGCTACAGGCACTTCCAGTTTGTCAGTGAAGAAACTCAGTCCTACATTGTACTCACTAAGGTACCACATGGGACGAAGTCACTTGTTTGTGGCAGCAGCTGCAATTGCTTTGTTGGTGACAGAGTAGGAATCTAGTTTCTTCAACAGTTGTAGGTCATTATTCGGGGCTGAAACTGCAAGGGGTGCGGTAAACCATGCCCTTGTGTAGATTAGTGGAGTGAAGATGTTCACATCATGAAGACCTCTAGCTTCATTAGCTGTCAAATGAAACTGGCTTCTGAACATCCATATCTTTAGAGAATAGACATTTAGACATTTAGGGGATAGACATTTTCAAATTGCACCTTCCGTTCTTCTTCTTTACACTTTTGTTTAGCTGCACTCTCTTTTCAGTCTTTGGCCCTTCTTTCAGTACAAAAGTTGTCTATCAACTCCACTCATATCCACGTAAGCCATCTCTCTGTGCAATTAGAAAAGCTTTATCTTCTTTTATGGAGATAAGATTCAGAGCGTCAGCATGTGATATATCAAATACAGTATTCAAACTCTCAAGAAAGTCGGTTCCTTTCTTTATCTGTGTTTCATTTCTTGTGTTGGCCCTCTTCTGCAGAGTTTTCTATGAGGATAACAACTTTTCCACTTTTGGAAGAATGTTTCTCTCCTGGGTGGTAGGAATTCTGGCTTTTTCCCAGAAGGCAAGCACTTCTTTAGTCACTAGACCTCCTTCCACATTACTGTTACAAGCACTATCATACACCCAGTAGCACAAGCACGCTGCCAAGGGGTCACACTCGACTCCTCTCTCACATTCTCCTCTCACATTCAAAAGGTAGCTAAATCCTGTAATTTTTTCCTCCGCAATATTACAAAGATATGCCCTTTCCTCTGTTGCTCGACTGCTAAAACTCTGACTCAGGCCCTCACATTCTCTCCCGCCCCGACTGCTGGAACCTCCTGCTGTCCGACCATCCAGCCTCTCACCTGTCTCCCCTACAGTCTATCCTAAATGCTGCGGCCTGAATCACTTTACTCTTTGCTAAATCGCCCAGGACATACTTGAAAACGAGCGGTAACACTCAATGTATTACTTCATGGTAAAATATTTTATAAATAAAAAATCTTTCTCAGCTTCTCCCCTGCTGAAATCCTTTTTCTGGCTTCCAATCAAATCCCGCATCTCACACTCAATTCTCCTCCTCACTTTTAAGCTTTACACTCTTCTGCTCCTCCTTACATCTCAGCCCTAATTTCTCACTATACACCATAATAATAATAGCATGTTCTTGTATAGCGCTGCTAGTTTTAAGTAGTGCTTTACAGAGACATTTTGCAGGCACAGGTCCCTGCCCCATGGAGCTTACAATCTATGTTTTGAGGCACAGGGAGATAAAGTGACTTGCCCAAGGTCACAAAGAGCCAACACTGGGAAGTGACCCAGGTTCCCCTGCCCCAAGCTCATTGCCCGTCAGTGTCTTTACTCACTGAGCAGCTCCTTCTCCCCATCCCAACTCTGTCTTCTCTCTACCCCTTTTGTGTCTAAAGCCCTCTCCTGCCTTAAACTTTTATCACTAGCTCCCCACACCTCTGGAATGCCCTTCCCCTCAATACCCGGCTAGCACCCTCTCTATCCACCTTAAAGACCCATCTTAAAATCCACCTCCTTAAAGCATATAAGTAGCTCCGTGGATTATACTATACACCTCATACATCGACCGTGGCCCTTTGCAGACGCACTTAGCAGAACACCTTCCTACTGTCTCTGTACGTTCTTCCTACCTACCAATTAGATTGTAAGCTCTTCAGAGCAGGGACACCTTTTCCTAAATGTTACTTTTATGTCTGAAAGCACTTCTTCCCATAATGTGTTATTTGTATTATTTGTTATTTATATGATTATGTCACGTGTATTAGTGCAGTGAAGCGCTATGTACATTAATGGCGCTATATAAATTAAGATATACATACATACATACTGTACATGCATAATCTCCCTAACTGTTTTCTGCACTGTTCTGAAAAAAGCTCTCTTGCTGTTTAGGGGGTAACTTGTTTCCTGTGATTGACTCCGAAAGGTCTCTGATTAACCAGATTCTTTCTTTTGATCGTGTACTTCCTGTACTTCTAGTTGATGCCACTGTCGCCATTATTTTTATTATTGAATTATTATTTTTTTATTATGATTATTAAATTATTATTGAATTCTGAAAAAACAAAAAAAGATATAAGTTTAACTGAAAGAAGTTTAATAATAAATATGAATTGTAATTGCTAATATATTGACTCGTGATGAGTACTATCGTCGTCTTGGAACACAATGCATTATCAATACATAGCATACTGAAACTTTGATCGCTTGGTGGCACCTCTAAAGATTCTTTAATTGGGCTGAAATTTTGCGAGAAATAGTTTAATACCGAATGGAACAAAATGGCAACTTAGCATGTCCAGAATTAGGAAGTTATTATTTGTGTCTATACTTTGAGGACCACCCTTGAGTGTGTGTATTTATGTATGTATGTATTTCTTTATTTATATAGCGCTGAAAGAGTACTCAGCGCTTTACAAAGACAATACAGGGAATTACAATTATATAATAAGCTCGGCAAAATCAGACAATAGGAAAGGAAATCCCTGGCCCGGAGAGCTTACAATCTAAGGCTAAGTCCCTGCTAGCGCTGATCGGGCGGCGATTGCGGCGGGGAATTACAAATATAGATATATGTAATTCCCCGCTCAAGCGCTCAGCTGCAATCGGGCCTTAGGTAAACAAAAAAACTATACTTACCCGCGCGCTCAAATACCCGCAATGCCCCCCCTCCCTCCCCAGCGCGCGCGTACAAGCAGGATAACCGGCGCTCTTGCTTGGAGCGCTCTCCAAGCTTGAGCGCGCTCAGCGCCAACGGGGACTCAGTCTAAGTGGTATGTTGGGAGAGTTACAGAGACAGCAGGTGAGGGAATAAGTGCAGAAGATGGCAGTGCTTGGACACAATGGTCGGTAGGAGCGACTCTGGGTGTGGGACAGTAACCATGAGTGCAGGCTATTGGGATGCTTCTTCTGAGAGGTGAGTTTTAAGGTTGGTCGGTATTAAATGGGTTAATACCATTAGCAGGCAACGTCTCTGCACTTTGGGATATGATAGTATGCTGGTAGACCAGTTCCAGTCATTTATATAATTGTTGGGGCAATTAAGGAGCTAATAGGCTACCAATTATAATATAATATCTAAAAATTGCAAGTTCTACAGTTTCTATGGTCAGGGAATCTAAATGACTGTAAAATTCTACTGATTAAGCCCCATATAAGAAAAAAAGAAAACATTATTTCATGCTCTCCTGTCTAGTTAGACCTTTTGATATATTTCCTATTATTTCCCTGAAAATCAACTGCCGGTCTTATACCTCTCAAATTCGAGATCAACAGTGTGACAACGATCCAGTCCTGGTTTTATATCCCCTCTACTTGCCTCTTTTGATATAATAGAGTAAGAGCGGGAGACAGAGTGGTCTGGATTGGTATCAGACGCTTGGCTTAGAGTTTGTCGCCAGGTATTATTTGCGATCCTTAATAGGTTGATCCTTAAACTCTGGCAGACTCTCCCGATGCAGAAAGCTTTAGGAAGAGATTATCTAACGAATGGATTTCCTTTTCTCTCCTCCAGCGTTACGACTTCAGGGATGTGCTGCATTTAATTAGACAAGGCTTTTGTTTTGACGTCCTAATCCAATGAGATTAAATCATTTAGGCCCAAATCCACAGATTGATTTAACATTAACCGAAATGTTGTCTTAACGTGTATCTCCAAAGTCCAATAACAGAACATTAAATCCGGATTTCTCAGCATTGCGTTAACTATAACGGCCTCGGTGATAATTAAATGCAAGAGAGGAGTGTGCCCTAACATCACAGAGTGAGAGACACAGAGAGGCAGAGAGTGACACACACAGAGGCAGAGAGCGACACACAGAGGGGCAGAGAGAGAGAGAGAGACAGAGGGGCAGAGAGAGAGAGAGACAGAGGGGCAGAGAAGCGACACACAGAGAAGCAGAGAGCGACACACAGAGAGAGGGCAGAGAGAGAGAGACAGAAAACGGCCGAGAAGGCGACACACACCGAGAGGCAGAGAGCGACACACATAGGGGCAATAGAGAGAAGACAGAGGGGCAGAGAGCGACACACAGAGGGGCATAGAAGAGAGAGACAGAGGGGCAGAGAGAGAGACACAGAGGCAGAGAGCGACACACATAGAGGCAGAGAGTGACACACAGAGAAGCAGAGAGCAACACACAGAGGGGGGCAGAGAAAGAGAGAGAGACACAGAGAGCGACGCACAAAGAGGCAGAGAGCGACACACAGAGGGGCAGAGAGCGACACCACAGAGGGGCAGAGAGAGAGAGACACAGAGGGGCATAGATCGACACACAGAGAGGCAGAGAGCGACACACAGTGGGGCAGAGAGAGACATTGGGGCAGAGAGAGAGAGAAAGACAGAGGGGCAGAGAGTGACACACAGAGGGGCAGAGAGCAACACATAGAGGGGCAGCGAGAGAGACAGAGAGGCAGAGAGAGAGAGAGACACAGAGGGGCAGAGAGAGAGAGACACACAGAAAGGCAAAGAGAGAGACACAGAGGGGCAGAGAGAGAGAGAGACACAGAGGTGTAGAGAGAGAAACACAGAGGGGCAGAGAGAGAGAGACACACACACACAGAGGGACAGAGAGAGAGACACAGATGGGCAAGAGGTAACTCTCAATGTACTGTATTACTTCCTGGTAAAACATTTTTTATAAATAAATAAATAAAAATTAAATGCTCCTAGCACTAATTCCCTATGAATTAGTTACCTCGAGACTATGATGTAATCACAGGAGAGAGATTTGCCATTGAAGGCACAAATGACCCAATTGTGTTAACTTCCTCCCGTCGCCCTTTGTAGGAAAGAGAGAGGTTTTCCAACAATTACAGTAGGTCATTTAGATCCCATTATACACGGCAATTGTTTTCCACCCCAGCGTATAAGAGCAGCTTCCTATGCAAACAGAGGGTATATAAAAGTCAAACGTAATCAAGGCACCGAAATCCTGTTCTCTGGGAAGAAACAGGATAGAAAACAGATATATGGAATAATGGGTGCTGCAATAGTCTCGGAAATATGTTCAATAAATCTTCATCCAGAATAACATGGAATCATGGCTTTTCTTATTAGGAGTGGGTATACTACTAGGTGAATAACAATAAATTCACTTTCTTGAGCCTCCTGAAGGAAACAGGAAAATGATCTCACCTTGCTGCACCTTATTGGAGACAATAATGTAATAATGTAATAATGTAATAAAGTAGGGAGAAGGAGCGGCTCAGTGAGTAAAGACACTGACTGGCACTGAGTTTGGAGCAGGGGAACCTGGTTCAATTCCCGGTGTCGGCTCCTTGTGTCCTTGGGCAAGTCACTTTATCCCCCTGTGCCTCAGGCACCAAAAATATAGATTGTAAGTTCTGCAGGGCAGGGACCCGTGCCTGCAAAATGTCTCTGTAAAGCGCTACGTAAAACTAGCAGCGATATATAAGAACATGCTATTATAATTATAATTATTATTAAACTACAAAAAGTTTGTAGTAACTCTTGTCATCAATCTTTAGAAATCTTCTCCATATCTTACCCACTCCCAAGGCCAGATGAATTCCTTAAAGGTGTGTCCAGCCGCAGATAAGGATCAGTACAGCAGGAACAAATGCAAAGAATGCATGAAGCAGCGCACTGCCCAGAAAAATTGGGAAGCAGGTGGTATAAAAATATAAAGACTTTATTGCCCAACCAACATAACAAAAAAGGAGGTCTGATCCCTCCTACGCGTTTCACATCATATGTGCTATATCAAGGTTAACTTTTTTTGCATTTGCTCCTGCTAGAAAACAGATATCCCCAGGAAAGGTGAAGATTACAAACCTCCTCGCTTTTCGAACTGTTTATTTTATCTTGTGTTTTTAAAGGCCCAAAGCCTGCCGTAGAGTGTTCATATGGCAGCTCCTGCGGTTCATCTGTACTTTCTCCACATCACCAAGCAGCACAAAGCTGTTTTTCAGACTAAAGACTGTAAAGGAACTTATCAGAAGAAGAATTGGGGGGGGGGGGGATCGGGGAATATGAGGCGATAATAGCCCTGGGTGGGATATAAGAAGGTAATGGAAATGGGGAGGGGACATAAGGAAGTAATGGGGTTTAAGGGGGCATTGGGCCTGGGGAGGGGTTTTAAGGGTGTTCTGGGCCTCGGAAGGTTGTATGAGGGTGTTCTGGGCCTGGGGAGGGAGTTATAAGGGGGTACTGGGCCTGGGGAGGGAGTATGTATTGGTACTGAGTCTTGGGAGGGGGATAAAAGGGGGTACTGGAGAGAGGGGTAAATGGGGTACGGGCATGCGGCAGTGGTGGATTTCCCATTAGGCCTGGGCCCATGGCTGCAAAATTTGGGGCGGCACAGATAGGCCGCGCGTGCACATGTACCAACGGTGCTTGCGCGATTGGCACTTACCAGCCGCTCGTGCACATGTGCAATTGGTGCTTGCCAGCCATGTATGCGTGGCCGGCAAGCACCGATCACGCATGCGCAGCCGGCAATGTGATGTCAAATGGCATCTTGTTGCCGTGGCAACAGGACGGCATGGCATCAAATGACACTGGAGGAGGGGTGGCACCAGGTAAGTGCCTAAGGGCAGCATATTTTTAAATCCGCCACTGGCCTGGGGAGAAGGAAAATAGGTCAGGGAGCGTAGTGGGCTTACCATGGGCCTTCAGGTGGGCCTGCAGGTCTGGTAGAGGCCCCAGTAATGGAAAACTCAGGGAGCACAAGTCATCGGTGGGTATATAAAAAAGAAACACAAGAATAGTGCAATCCTGTATGGACACAAGAAGGAGGGGTAGATAGATGGACTCCCCAAAAATGCACACTCACAATTCTAATAGAATATACTAGCCTTGAACCCCAGAATCAGGGTTGATGCCTTTGATGTGGTCAGCTCGTCAAGGTACTTGGAGTGGCAAACAGCAATTCTCACCAAATAATGAGATCAAAACAAAAACAGGTTAGTGTAGCGCGTTCAAATTGTATTGATGCACAAACAATAAGCTTAATAATGCAAACTCACATGTTGACCCTCATACAGGGCAATGTACGACAAGGTGCTGGTTTGTTTCTCTGGTGATGGGAGCTTGAGGCGCTGCGGTCGTAGGAGCTCTTGCAACGGGGACTGATGCTCATACAGTCCTCGTGTACCTAGTGTCCTGCTTCCGCGTGTCAGCCCTGAGTTCCAGCAGGTGTCCCAGCGTAATGACGTCACACCACCGGATCGCGGTCACCAGACTTCGACTCTTACAGAATATGGAGAAGGTGCTGGTTGCTTCTGTCACGTTGATTGTCGGCTGCGGGGTCTCTTCACTCACTCTCTTGATTCTGATAATCATTTATGTCTCCATTCTTTGATGGAAGGCATCATAGGGATTTAATAATGTGACCTCTTACTTTTCTTATATTCATTCTTCTCCACACCAGGTAATATGCACCCTGGTGGCAGCGTTCCTACACTTCTTCTTTCTGTCCTCGTTCTGCTGGGTGTTGACAGAAGCCTGGCAATCCTACATGGCAGTGACAGGGCGGCTTCGCAACAGGATCATCCGCAAGCGTTCTACTGTCTAGGAAGAGGTAGAGGCCCGCAGAATGAGTGCCTGGGGAATCACTCCTTCCAGGTGGGCGTTGCCCCCCAAAAAGGGAGGGCCCTGTAGGGTGGGAAAAAGGAGGGCCCTTCTTGCCTACGCATGTGCAGGCAATAAACTCTAGTGTCGCCAAAGGGCCCCCTTGACTGACTGGGCCCGGGACAGCAGACCCGGCTGTCCCCCCCTGTTGGCAGCCCTGACTGAAGCAGCCATTATTTGAGGCACACAATCAGGATTTGGATACATTAATAACAGGAGCCTCAAACGATTGCCAGCTCAGGTAAGAATGTAGAATTATACTTTGTCACATGCTTTACATATACAAATAATAAAAAAAAAAATTTTAAGTTGGAAAGTAGTATTGCTGATTTCAATAACAGTATTCCTCTTTAATCGCACTCAAAGAAAAGCCTCCTAAATAAAATATAACTTTTATTAATTGCATTAAAATAGGAAAGAGAAAGGAAATAATACCAATAACAACCCCTTGCTAAAGGACACATCTAGAGTTGGAACTCCAGAGAATGTTTCTGAATAGTGAGGCCAAAAAGTGATATCAAGAAATAAAATTAAATATATGTAAATACAACGATTGTGCTGTTGCTTTAAGTGATAAGTGTATACATGATACAAAATAGTGTCCCAATTCCTATATGCAGCACGATATGTCCTAACTGTGCTCAGAGAAAAACACTTCTGTGAAGAATAAGTGGAATTAGGTGGATTGAAATCAAACGTTGTTTATACTGTAGAAACATGCAAAATGGAAGAAACTACGCTAATCTCCGTGAATCTGAAATCCAGTGCTAGGCTTTTATTGACCCATCTATTAATATATTGTATTCAAACTATTCTACACTATAAACTGTAACAAGAACATCTAAAGACTTCTGCACGAAATAAAGGAGGGGGTAGTGTTTTAATATCACTAACCAGTCCCCCAGGCTGCAGCGTTTAGTATGCATGCGGACGCCAGCAGCTCCGAGGTGTAGTGAAGAGGTCGTACTCATGATGTCAAAGCTGACGTCACGTAAACCTGACGCGCGTTTCACTCTAACTGAGCTTCCTGTGAAGTGGGTGGGCCTTGGTAGGTGTCAGCTATTAATAACCTCTCCATTGCCTTAGAAACAAGACATCCTAGTTTAGGTCTATAACTGCTGACCCTTGAGAGGCATAATGTAACTTCTCATTGACTATCAATGTATTCTTCTTGCATTTGCAACTCCATAGAGAAAATTAGTTACAATCGCACTCTTGGAAAACAAGCACATAATACCTGCACTCCTCCCTTTAGGAGTATGCAGCTGGTAAAACGATTGGCCCTGCATTCATGGAAAGCAGAAGTACAATTCCAGCACTTTCCCAAATTGGTTGCAATATACTAGTGACATGTTTACATTTAGAACCTAGGTCTGTGTAACAAAGGAGTCATTTGGTTGCATCTTTTGATCAAAACATGATTCATACCTGCTGACTCCGTCACAGTAACAGCTGCTACACAGAGTTTACATTGAATTACATTATAACAAAAGACAAAAATAACCAATGCTACATCCACTATGATAAAAAAAAATACATAGCTAAATACTTAAATGTTAGTATTCTTATAAGAAAGGGTCATTTAGTTAAACCCTTTGGCCAAAGCCTTATAAGATTGCAGCCACGTCACGGCATGACCACTATACTGTATGCAGGTTGCAGGTTCTAACACTACCTGTGAATATTCTCATTTACCTCTACAGTGGAGGGGGAAATGTTACATAGTAGATGAGGTTGAAAAAAGACATACATCAATCAAGTTCAACCTATGTTACATTTAGACGACAGATACTTATCCTATATCCGTACTTACAGTATATTGAGCCAGAGGAAGGTAAACAAAACCCCTCAGTGACATATCATCCAACGATGTCTCAATAGACCAGTCCTGCACAGGTACATGAAAAAACTTGCTACTGGTGAGGAGCGAGTTTAAACCCAGGGAGGAGGGGCCACCAACCTCCAAACAACTGATACCAGTTGAAAATTAGCAAACACAATCCTTGAAAGCTCTCAGCCCAGCAGTGGTGCGGACAATGATAATCATCCGGCCCCTGACGAAGCCATAACGAAATGCGTAGGGTTAACTCGTGAGCTGGAGAGAGATTGAAAGCCCAGCTGTTAGCATTGCTCTATCCGGTGAACTTATCCTGATATCGCAAGAGGAGAGATCCATCACGTGACGTGGAAATGCTCCATTCCACCCCATAACACCATTTGTTAGAGATAATTATATCTCTTGGAGTAATTACTCCTTTTACTACTTTCCACAGCGAGTGCTAGATATAGGATTCTTTTGAGTTCTCTTTGGACCCACCTTGTTAATATTGACTGCTTGTTCTATAACACCCTGATTATAGTTCTACTGACATTACTCTTAGTATTATTAGGCTGAACGGTAAGGCCACCACCATTGGCTGTTGCAGGTTCACACTATGTTCTGTTCTCGGTAAAAATGTCGCCATCGTGGCATCGTGGCAGTTCGACAATACCACAATACCACAAGGATTTCCGTCGTTTCTCCACCTCTGACACCAGTTCCACTCCAGTCCTCAGCTCAAAAGAACATTCTTCCTGTGAGCTACTTCAACAGAGGGGGGTTTAGCCCAAGTTCCCCCACAGATTTCACTCTGATCTGTGTCTCTGTCTTTTCTCTCCCAGCGCTATTGGTTCTATCTTCTTGGAACTTTTTCTTTCTCAATGATAGCCCCCCCCCCCAATAAAGCCCTCTTTGTAGATCAGCACAGATACGGGAAGGGTCTTGACCTGTCATAGAAAACAATTATTGCTTATTTAACACAATGTTTAACTAACATTTACCCCTGAAGTACCAGATTGATTAAAATACTTAATACGCCATTTTTATTACAGTATGCTTTTAAACGGGCAAAAGTCCTTTTAGTCACATTTGGCTAATAGGACTACTGCCCATTACTGTGGGGGGTACCCTTGTTTGGGGTTGGGTGATGGGGGTAGTTGCCCAGGGTGGTTAGAACTCGTGGGTGGTGGAGGAGGGGGCTAACCTCTTCATTACCTTAGCGGTTAGCCACTATGATAATGAAGGGGGGGATGGTAAGTAATATATTCTAATATTGTCCTTTTATCATTTTTTACATTCTGGCTTACATTCTATTATTTTACATTCTAGCAATGTGGCTATCTAGGCCCCAATTGAGAGGGTCTAGGTGACAATCAATTATTTTAAGGTTAAACGGTATTTGAAAATAATTATTTTCATATAATGCTGCTTTTTTTTTTTTTTGCTGGCACCTACCAAATTGTTGCTTGCAGTAAATCGCCTTCATGGTGACGGAAGAACAGTAACAGAAGTGATGTCACTGCTGGCAGAGGAGGCCGTTGGCGACGTCAGTGTTGGCAACTCAGCACGCATGCGCAGAGGTCTCCGCAGCAGCAGCATTTGGAGACAGAGACAACAAACACACACACAGAGACACCCACCCACAGAGAAACACCCACATACTCACACACAAGGAATTCACAGTTAGTATAAATATAGAAGTGCAAATAGCTAAAACTGGGGGGGGGGAGGGTGCCGAGCACGTGCGTTTTAAGTAAAATTTCTTTGCGTTTTGTCACTGAAATTGTTTTGATTTTTCATTAAAGACATCACCATCACAAACACAATTTCTGTGAAAAAAGACAGAAGTTTCACATAAAATGCACGTGCTCTGCATGCACACACTTTGTTCTCCTCATATCATTTATTGGGTATGTTTTGTATTTGTATATTTAAAAGCAAACAAAAAAACCCAGTCAAAATTAATAAATTATAATTACATATATAATAAAAAGATTTAAAAAATGATTATTAGTCCTGTTGAGCACAGCTAAGCGAGCTGTAACAATGAACTTCCTGGATCTCTAGACACAAATATTGTGCCGGAAATTAAGCACAAAAACAATTCCTTGGGAGAGGAAACTGAACACAATACCCCAAATTAATGTGAACAGTTTCAAGTGTGGTGTAGAGACATTTCAAGCATTCCTTACAGGCAACTCACCATTTATTTGGTTTTATTTATGTCTTCCGGAACATATGACCAGTTAAACTTAGTAACAGTAACAGACAGGTGGCTCATAGAAGCCCCCATACAAGCATGAAGCTCCCATACAATTCTATCCAAAGTCATGGAAAAATGTGTTCGCTCCCAATTAAGCGATTACTACACCAAGACAAATTTCCCTAGCCAATTTCAATCAGGCTTTCGCCCCAAACACTCCACCGAAGCTACCCTGCTAAAAGTTTGAAATGAAATCCAGTGTGGAATGGAACTGGGACAACTCACTGGTGCAATATTCCTAGATTTTGCAAAAGGCTTTTGATACTATTGATCATGCTATCCTGCTTAACAAACTCCAGAGCTCTGGAATAGGGAAGCATGCTTTAAACTGGTTTCAGTCCTACCTATCAGGAAGATCCCAACATGTGTCCATCTCAGGCTCTAACTCCAACCCCCTGGATATCACCTGTGGTGTCCCGCAAGGCTCTGTTCTGGGGCCCCTACTCTTCTCAGTGTTCATCATTGATCTTCACACAGCGTGTAAGGAAGCTTCATTACACATGTATGCAGATGACACAATCCTATATGCACACAGCCATAGCCTCTCCGACCTTGAACACATACTTCAGTCTGACTTTTTGAGATTCGAAAACTGGATTTCCCAAAACAAACTGTTTTTAAATACTGACAAGACTATAATAACAGTATTTGGGACCAAGTCTACATTTTTATAGCTTCCAGTGACTGAGCTCCAGATCAGAACCAACGCTAACACCACCCTAACTCCTGTTACTAGTTTTAAATACTTGGGCATATGATTTGACTCCCACTTAACATTCGGGATGCACATTGATACTCTGACATCCAAAACCTATGCCAAACTAGGGGTACTTTACAGGAACAAATCCTCCCTTAGTCTGCTGGTCAGAAAGCGTATCGCACAGCAGATGCTAATGCCAATGATCGACTATGGAGACATAGTATACGGCTCGGCACCCCAAACCCACCTTAGCAAACTTGACACCCTCTAAAATTCAATATGCCGTTTTGTTCTCCAATGCAACTACAACACACATCACTGCGAAATGCTCAAAGAACTAGACTGGTCATCACTTGAGTCTAGGCGCAAAGTTCACCTTTCCTGTCTCGCCTTCAAATAATTTCTGGGCAAGCTACCCGTCTACCTGAACAAGCTCATCGCCCCTACCACATGCAGCAGTTATCATCTGAGATCTGACTCCAAAAGACTGTTCATGTTCCCAAGGCTCAACAAAGTATCCGGCCGCTCCTCCTTCTCTTACCGTGCACCCCAAAACTGGAACAACCTACCAGAGACTCTCACATCCACCACCAGTTTAAGTTCTTTCAAAACTAAGACTGTCTCACATTTAAATCTGGTCTGTAACTGTTACATACGCCTATAATATATATTATCTCTAACTGTGCATGCAATGTCTTGTATATAATGTATAACCCTGTTCATTTATGTAACTGCATTTGTAACCATGTATTATTTGTCTTAACTCTGTGCCCAGGACATACTTGAAAATGAGAGGTAACTCTCAATGTACTGTATTACTTCCTGGTAAAATATTTTGTCAAATGTTTGGGTCTGTATGGACCTTTGTACTGTATGTGTGCGAGTATGCACCTTTGTACTGTATGTGTGCGAGTATGCACCTTTGTACTGTATGTGTGCGAGTATGCACCTTTGTACTGTATGAGTGCGAGTATGCAAAGCTTTTTGTATCCTAGTATATTAATTTTAAATATCTCTGTGTTTGGACCACGGCTGGGCAACTGCAGTCCTCAACGGCGACCAACAGGTCAGGTTTTCACAATATCCCTACATCAGCACAGTTGGCTCAATCAGTGGCTCAGTATTTGACTGAGGTACTGATTGAGCCATCTGTGCTGAAGCAGTGATATCCTGAAAACCTGACCTGTTGCTGGCCCTGGAGTTGCCCCCTCTTGGCTTAGACAGAGTATAATGTTTAGGGTCTGTGTGTTTCTTTGTATACATGCAGGTACACAAAGTTAGTTATGGCTAGTAAAAAAAGTGACAAAACACCCCCAGTGTAGAGCAAATAAAAATACCCCTTGTGAGCACATTCACATCTTCAAGTCTACAGCCCTGCCTTTCCCCATTATCTCTTAGCATACAGTGCTTCCACTGCAGCCAGGGATTCTGGGTAATGACATGCAAATGAGCTTTGCCCTTTTTGAGTTGTCAAAAAAGCTGCAGATGAGTCCAAGTTCACAGACGATCCGCCGAGGGTGAAGTTGGCTAGATTGACTTAATGCCGAGACTACAAAAATAGAATGAACCAGCACTCCCCCTGTCTAACACAATTCAGCTAGAGCCTAGGGGTGCTATGCTTAGGGTGACCAGATTTTGAAAATGAAAAACCGGGACACTTTTTTTTTTTACATAAGTTTATTTATTGTATTACACTTATACCTTACTGTGTGTGTGTGTGTGTGTGTGTGGGGTGTGTGTGTGGTGTGTGTGGGGTGTGTGTGTGTGTGTGTGTGTGTGTGTGTGTGTGTGTGTGTGTGTGTTGGATGACCTCACTAATCGGAAAAAAAAAAGCCAGATGTGAATGATTCTGAACCCATTAACCAGTGCCAGGATGCCCCCTCTTCACAATTTCTAAAGCAGCAATCCCGCCTGGGATCTTACCTGATCCGCAGTCCCTCAAGGTACTATACTGGAGGGGAGGTGTTCCCTACCTGTCTTCCGATATCTCCCGCGTGAAACATGAGTCAGATCTTGAAGAAAGCAGGGTAGGTTACTTCGGTGTAGTTATACTACAGTTAAGATAAGACATAGGGGAGAGGGAGAAAGGGAGGGAGTGAGAGTCAGGGAGGGAGAGGGAGTCAGGGAGACAGGGAGTCAGGGAGGGAGGGAGACAGGGAGGGAGCGAAGGAAGGGAGAGAGATACAGGGAGGGAGAGGGAGGGTGAGGGAGAGAGAGGGAGACAGAGGGTGAGGGAGAGAGAGGGAGACAGAGGGTGAGGGAGAGAGAGGGAGACAGGGAGGGAGAGAGAGGGAGACAGGGAGGGAGAGAGAGGGAGACAGGGAGGG
>WSYH01003321.1:0-43559 GCA_036426205.1 Ascaphus truei
AAAGCGCAAGCTCCATAGCACGTAACTGAGTAAAAAATAAGGTACATCTATTTAAAAAATCAGCAACCCATAAAAATGTGCACTTACAGGATTTTAAACAGAACCATTCGTGGGAGAGAAATCTCTATTGTGGTCATCTGGGGTGGTAGGGTGAGTCCCAGGTTTGCAGAGTGGATGTAAACAGCCCAGGTTCACCATGAACTCCTATCCCAAATTTGCAGCAAGATATAAAGGCATCCAATGCCTGCACGTCCTTTGCTCCCTCTCATACAATGGTTGCTAGCACTTGAAATTACCGCCAGCCGGAGCGCAGGGAAGCCAGGGACTCCAAATACATCAACACAAACGCGATGATGTCACAGCTCTACACGTGTGTATGTTATTATAATTTATCATTTATTAGGGTTATTTCACATCCTCTTTAGCGCTACTTAATTTTTGTGTTGTCTTTATATATATATATATATATATATATATATGACAAATTACTGACACATTTTGCGTTCCCATACTTATTACACATTTTAATGTAGTGCAGAATATACCATATATTGTATCTAGTGCCTCCTTCTCTTATAAGAAATACATAATATCAGCTGACAAGCGAGAGAGTTCTCTTCCTCTTCTAGGTCAGGCCCTGCCCCTGTCCTCCCGAAAGCCCTTCAATGGCTCGCCCATCAACTATAACCTTCTCCATCAAAGCCCCGAATTCTAAAACCCCCTCTTATATCTTGGCTCTAATCTTCCACTATACCCCTTCTTGTCCCTTACACTCTGCCAAAGGCCATCTTCTCTCTGGTACATTTGTCTCTACAGCACTCTCACTTCTGAACCCTCTCTCACTTTTGGCTCCATGGCCCCCCAGATCCATCAATTCACA
Source organism: Ascaphus truei (assembly GCA_036426205.1). Lineage (NCBI taxonomy): Eukaryota > Metazoa > Chordata > Amphibia > Anura > Ascaphidae > Ascaphus > Ascaphus truei. Next base: position 881 of record WSYH01003321.1, read on the forward strand.
TCCCTCCTCTCTCTCAACTTAAATCTCCCCTCGTCATTGAAACATTGAGTTAGTTTGGGCCTGTAGCATTCGGACGTCTCCCATTATTCCATTAGTTTGGTCAGCTCTGTAGGGCAGGAGGGCCGGGGGCAGGAGGGCCGGGGGCTGGAGGGTAGGAGGGCTGGGGCCCCCTAATTCCCGTTGTTTCACTTCCAGTTTAATGCCCTTGTAAGACTTTGTATATAATCTCCCTCAAGCATCGTAGATGAAAAATATGATGGTAAATATATTCATGACCAACCTTATAGATGTCAAAGGCAAACAGTGATACTGTTACTTTGTAAATAGGTACATAGTTGCATGGTGCTACAAAATGTAAAAACCCCATCATCGATATGGACACAAATGTAACATGTGAACAGACCTCAGCGTTAGAAACATAACATTGTCACGGGAGACCGGGTTTATTAACACCTTTTACACCGGGATCATATGATTGAGTAAAGCAAGGAGGTAAAATAAATTGTAATTTATTCCACGAAGAGACATACACACAATGTAACACAATTTGCAAGGAAAACACACACTTACTGGGAATGGGGCTAATGAACTAAACTTTCCTAGTCCAAATGGCTACAAAATGAAGTCTGTATGAGCCCTTTCATGTGCCCGGGAGGTACTCACAAAATCCTGGAACACAATTCGGCGCAATGCCAGCCGCGACCGCTACGTTCCGTTTTCAGAACTTGACCCCTGAAAATGTCTCACCTTGAAATCTCTGAAGCCGCCTCGCGTCTATTTCTCACAGAGCGTCTTTGAATTTGCCGCTGATGGTTTGGCGCTTAGAATCCGCTGTCCTGATTGGCTGCAAGGTTTCTTATAGGTTTTGGAGTCCCATTCCCAAACAACTATAGCCAATCAGTGTGTGGGAATTCCTCTGCCAACCTATCACTGATTTGCCGGTATCCTGAAGCCGGGCAGGCACCGATTTCAATTCTGCTAAGGTGCATGCGCCAACCTGGCACCTCTGCCTCTTAGCATATTGAGCCCCCGCTGTGCCAGGCTCCGCAGAGTCTGGGGCAGGGCAAAGGGTGGCCAGATAGCCCTTTGTGCTATCAGGATGGGGGTACTTGAGTGTAACTGAGGCTTTCAAGTCCGGGCCCGAGTAGACATAGTGGCACCAAGCCTGGTGGCCATCTGGTCTCTGGGAACCCAGGACTTGGAAATCCAGCTGTTCATATACAGGTTACCAGCATATATACCTATTAAATATAAACCTTTAATAAAATATACCTTTACACTGTACCTTGTGCTAAAATGTCTAAGTCCCCTCTCTGGTGTCAGGGATAGAATAAGGAGATATACTCGCTACTCTTCTAGCCGTATCCCGGCCACACGGTAGAAACCGGACTTTACATTTGACACACAAATAAAACCCTCACAGCTTTATCACATAGCTGGGGCACCCCCGGAACCCCTATACCCGGGTCAGGGTGACTGGGGCATGAACTGGGCATCCCCTCTTATACTAGGGACCCCTGTACCATTCTGGGGATACCTTGATCCCCGATGCCCTTTTTACTTTTCCTGTCTGTGCTGAAGCAGGGACTCCTGGCGGTGAGTCGTAAGAACGTTTTCAGGGTAGGATTTTGACCGGAGCACGGTGCTTCAATGTGCCCGAGAATCTGACCTGATTCTCGGTTACATCTTTGGGGTATCCCGTAACTCGGGGACCCCGCTACATAGCCCCAATCCGACAGGAGTTCCTCCGCAAAACCCACCCTGAAACCCCCCCCCCCGCAGTCTCTGCTCGCTGGCACCCCTGGAAAGGCAAAAAACACAAAAATACTGTATTGTAGCATAATTTACACACAGTCACAGTAATGCATATACGACAGTTGGGTCCAAGAGCTGACACTCTAGGACCTCACAACACGGATCAGGGGCAACCAAGTGGGCTTAACCTTTATTATTGACCTCACAACACGGATCAGGGGCAACCAAGTGGGCTTAACCTTTATTATTGAGCCTGGTTACCCCCTCACCATCACAAACATCCAGTCTGGCAATGGACACAATAATTACCTTTTGGAAATATAGATAGAAAGAAACTCTGCAAAGGCGCTTGCACTGAGCCTAGCACATTCAGCCATTCAGAGAAGCATTTAATATCTCCACTCAGAGTTACGGCCATGAGGTTGGAGTGTGTTCAGAGGGAAGATCCTGAAGACTTCTCTTTGATATAAACCTGTAGTCCTATTGCCGCCCCGCCTGGGACTGGGGATGTGCTGTAAGGCTGTACTGTACCTTCCAGTGAGGGTAAAGAACCTGACTGACAATCCAAAAAATGCTCCGACACAGGACGGGTTGTATCTTTGTTAGAAATAAATCTTAGATGTTATAAAACTCGTATTTTGAGTACTCTGGTAGTTAATCCCACATATTGTCCGTGGCAACCGCATGTAAGTAAACATACTACATAGCTCGTTAGGCATGTGATGAAAGAGTTGATGGTGTATATCTTAGTTCTGTCTCTATCCTCAAAGTCAGGGTTTTTGTACATACAGTATGGACATATGTTGCAATGACCACATCTGTGTGAACCTTTGAGTAGTGGAAATAAACTCATATTTCTGTTGGACTTCTGTGTTTGAAACATGCTCGGTGAGAAAGTGTTTGTGATTGTGTAACTATGCCGTTAGGATCGGGTTGTGCTATTTTATGTATAAGGGGATCCAAGGAAAGAATTTGCCAGTGTTGTTTGACTACAGAATCTGTGGCGAACGCTTGATTACTATACTGAGTAATAAACTAGAGAGGATCGTGAATAGTCACTGAGACAGAGGGGGCTATGCACTAAGCAGTGATAAGTCGTTTTAAGAGCGCAAAGTGCTTTAAGAACGTGATATTGCGCTCAGCACGATTCACAGAGCTGTGATAACGAGAGTTTCCGCTGTAAAACGGCTTTTTTTCAAGAAAATGTTCTAAGTCCAACAAAGCTCGTACGATCAGCTAAATGCGCTGATTTCTGCCAGTCTGCGCGATTCTCAAAGCACCGCTAACTGATCGTGCTTTAAAAACGCGCCGAGAAAAGCACGCCAGCTAAAGGCAGGTGCAAAAGGAGCAGGACTTAGAAAAATGTCTTTGTTTACATTTTTTGCAGGCACACCATCCATACAAAAGACCGGCGGGTGTACCCGGCTGACCCCACGGGTCATTTAAATGTTCCGCGTCACGTGACCGTGGAAATCCAAAGCATAGGAGATACCGGCAGCCCATAACGGGGCCTGTATCTCTGCAAGCAGGGGGTCCCCGGACCTGAATCCAGTGCTGTTCTGCTCCGGAGACCCCCTGCTCATCTACACTATTATTAAAATTGTAATGATAAAATAAAAAAGGTAAGGCCTTTTCGGAGGGCAGATCCTATCACCGGTGGCTACTCGCCATTTCTGCAAAGGTTGCTATCACTGGTATTCAGGGCTTTCTGCATACCGTGATAGCAACGCTGTAAAAAATGGCGATTTAAAAATCCTGGCGATTTTTTTTTTTCCGGCCATTACTGCTTGAGGCCTTAAGTGTGTTATCTCCCAAATAGTTGAAAAAAGGTAGTAAATCATCAATATAGCTCTTGTATAGCACTATATAGTGACGGAAAGTGTTAGTATCTCCAAACACGTGGGACATCTCCCACCAACCCATGAATAGGTTGGCGTATGATGGTGCAAAGCATGTGCCCATCACTGTCCCACGTGTCTGGAGACAGAACCGACCATCAAATTGAAAATAATTGTGGATAAGTAACAAGTGGATACTGCCAAGTAAAAAGGTGATGTGTGCCGGTGATAATGTAGGTGTGCGCTCCAAATAATATCTGGTGGCTGTTAAACCACGGTGATGTGCTATAATAATGTACAGTGAGGCCACGTCTAAGGAGACCCACAAATAAGAAGAGTGCCACGTGAAATTGTTAAGAAGGTGTCCAGAATAAAAGAAGGTAAAGTGCGAACCAGAAGTTTTAAATACAGTAACTATCAACATAAATGTGTACGTGCTCCCCTAGAGACCCAATACTAGAAACTATAGGTCTACCCGTGAGTGATTTGTGGATTGTGGGTAGGAGGTGAAAAATAGCTCTAACTAATAGGTTAGTGATATAGAGATAATCACATTCGGTCCTGCACAGGGTTTGTAACATGATACCCTCTTCAATGAGTTCAGATAATTCTAGGTGACAGGAAATGGTAGGTCCAGGATCTAATTTACCTTCACTCATTACCTTAGTGGCTAACCGCTGTGATGGATGTGATGGCTTCCATTTTTTTTTTGTAATGATGTGACGTCATCTTAAAGGGACGGAAGCCAGCAAATCAGGAAGCATATGATTCCCTCCCTTTAAGATGACGTCACTTCAGCAAAAAAATGGAAGACCATCGGATTGGTGGATGTACCATGTGATGCCTTTCCTTTTTTTGGAGTGGTGATGTCACCAAAAAGGGATGGAGGCGTGCTATCTGATTGGCTGACTTCCCTCCCTTTTTGGGAAAGGTTGGTGGATTTAGGTCCAAACCCCTCAGCCGAGGGGAGGGAGAGCAGAGGGGGGGGGGGGGGGGGGAGGGGTGAGGGTGGAGAGGGAGGGGAGAGGTAATTAAAAATGACATAGTCAACAAGTAAAGAAAGTTGGGAGGGAGGGGTGAGGGTGGAGAGGGAGGGGAGAGGTAATTAAAAATGACATAGTCAACAAGTAAAGAAAGTTGGTGCGTGAACTGTGAGCAAATAGTGTGTAATAGGCAGTGCTGTGAATAACCCGTGTGTAATATGCAGTGCTGTGAATAACCAGTGTGTAATACACAGTGCTGTGAATAACCAGTGTGTAATACACAGTGTTGTGAATAACCCGTGTGTAATATACAGTGCTGTGCGTAACTAGTGTGTAATATGCAGTGCTGTGAGTAACCCGTGTGTAATACACAGTGCTGTGAGTAACCAGTGTGTAATGTAATACACAGTTGACTGTGAATAACCAGTGTGTTAATACACAAGTAGCAAGCTTGTGAGGGGAGTAAACCAGTGTACTGTAATACACCGTGCTGTGAAGTAACCCGGTGTGTAAGAGCACAGTTGCGATGAGTACCAGGTTGTAATCACCATGCTGTGAGTAACCAGTGTGTAGAATACACGTGCTGCTGAGTATAGCAGTGGTAAACAGACACCGTGCTGTGTAGTAACCAGTGGTTAAATTACACAGGGCTGTGGAAGTAACCTGTGTTAATGTGTTGTTGCGAACCTCCCCTATCATCTTAGCAGAGGTTAACAGGAATCATCAAGGAAAGATAGATCTAAACCTAACACATGGCTAATCAACCAGGTACATTCACCAATGGTACCGCTTGTTGTCACGGTGGACCAGAACTTATTCGTACAAAATCACTGGGAACTGATTGGAGCGAGACAGCGATAAAATAAACCTGTACGTTTATTTCTGTTCAGAACAACACACAGTTAAAACGAATAACATGGGATAAAAACACTTACAAGATGGTATAGGGCGAAATATCCCGATGCAGGGATAGTAATTTACCCTTGAATTCAGGACATCATGAATAGCACAGAGATGAGGGTTACAGGCACCTTTATAGGTAGGTGCCCTTGGAGTTTAACATTCGCCTCATCCTATTGGCAAGGAATTATCTTCCTCCTATCAGATCCTGCCAGGTAACGTGGGAAATGGTCATAAGGCCAGCCCCAGGTAACTCTGAGCATGCTCAGTGGCAGCTTGGGGTAGCACGTGTTGTAAAAAGGGCCAGATATTAACTGAGAGACTGTGAGCCGTGGGTGGGGTGACATTTAGACCTGTAGGGCTGTTTCTGAAAGGTGTGACTCTTGAAAGTCAAATGGTTACAATATTAACTATCCCCGCTTGCACAAAGCCACAATTACACCCCCCCCCTTGACAAAGCCACTAATTATCCCCCCTTGCACAAAGCCACTAATTAATCCCCCCTTGACACCAAAGACACTAAGTTACCCACTACCATATCTCCCCCCCCCGGCTTGACATCAAAGCACACTAATTATCCCACCCCTTTGCATAAGCCATATAAGTTCTCCCGGCTTGCATTATAAATAAAGCCCACTCAACTATACACACACCCTTTGCACAAAGCCACTAATTACCCCCCCTTGCACAAAGCCACTAATTATCCCCCCTTGCACAAAGCCACTAATTATTCCCCCTTGCACAAAGCCACTAATTATCCCCCCTTTGCATACACATCAAAAGCCTCATGTGGTCAGTTCTGCCTTTCATTATGTAGCCCTTTTTATGACACTCTAAAGAGACTACTGGTTACTGCACACACCTGTGGCTCCAGGAGATCTGAGCCTCCGCTAGCTGGGAGCCTGGGGTCACACTTAATTAGCGCAGCGCCTCCACTTACCCAGGATCCCCGTTATGTAAGATTCCCCTGGGCAAGAACCATAACCACACATATGATCGCAATCAGATTTACTGTATGCATAAAACCTTAGCACTCTATCAATGGCATAAGTACATAACATATAACATAACACTTATACTATACGCTTATTCACTACACACTAACACAGCTAACTGGTAATGTCTTTATAACGTTAGTGGCTCCGCCACGCTCCTAATGAGTATGTCTCTGTCACGTCACCGCGTGCCCACACACCGTGTCCTTGTGTTAATTAGGAAAGATTGCTCAGTATACTTAGGCCTTTGGCCACTTCACTAGTGTTCCCAAAGAGTTACGCCTAAGGCGGGATCAGCGCCTGTTGACCGGTGTTGGCGTACTTGTTGTAAATACCTTCCGGTCACGGCGGTGACCGGTAACAACTTCGAAAAGGATCAGGCGAATCAACGGCCGGCCTCCGGTGTCGCAACGTTCAGCTGTCTGGTCCCAAACGGCTCGCAACCACCTTGCTCCGCACACGGTCCCTAACTGTCATACAGTACGGGGATGTTCTCTACCACTATAGGGTGTCCCTGCAGCACAGCAACCTACTGTGACTCAGGGGATACTCTTATGGGCCTGCGGGGAGAGCTGTCCTCTGCAGGCGGGTCACGGACCCCCTGCACTCACACTACCTCCTCCAGCACCTTCCGGATCCCCTCTGCCTAGCGTGGTCTCTCCCCCACGCTTCCCTTTCCTCCTCCCGTAATCCCAGCCTTCTGATTGGCTCCTGACATCAGGTGACTGCGCTAGAGCTCATGGGAGTTGTAGTCCACCAACGGAGCCTTTCCCTTATTGGTCCGTTGTTCGCGCGATTGCATTGCGCATACGTGACCTTTCCACTCTGTCAGTGCCCCCTGTAATGCTGCGCAATAACATGGCGGCGCCCTATACTGGCGTGCCGCCGCAGAACCTGCCCCCCTCCCTCCGGGCACACACTGCATCCCATAAGGTATCTAACACACCCCTACAATTATAACATATAGCACAAAGTATTACAGGTTCTAATCTATACCTTCTATTGGGAGAAATATGTTATACATATATGTTACGCAGATATCTGCAGCCTTTCCGATATTGTACTGGCTTGCCTCCAAACATTAGGCTGCTAGCTTATTGCGAACCCAAGATACATGTTATGCTTCGTGACATCATAGGGAATGCCTTACATCACACAGCCTTCTAGTAACGCTTACCAGGCATCCATGTTAACCTATGGCGCCATTTACTTCAATGGGACAGCGCCACCTATTGAAGTTAAAAACCGCCCTCATGCAGATCGTTTTAAAAATCCCATAGACATCCATGGGGCTGCAGGTTTTAACCCCTGAGACATAGGGCAGCTGCATTTTTGATGCTGCAAACCGGGGCAGAAAATGTCAGGGAAGGGAACACAGGATTATACACACAATACAGTAAACCCTTTCCCTCCCGACCTGATTTGGGAATACACAATATAAAATCAAAGGGCTGCGGGAACTTGCAGCCATAATCTGGGACAAAGAGAGATGTTAGAGGGGAATGCAGGCTATCCTATACAGGTCATACATTAACCCCTCCTGTCCCAACATGAGTCAGGGGGGCCAGCCGGGTGTGACCCCTTTATTTCTGGCCTGGCACACCCCCTCTCATGACACCTGTGCAGAACGCTTTGAGTATGTATCTCCGCCCCTCAGCCTCGCCATTCACCAATGGTATCGCCTGTGCAGAACGCTGTGAGTATGTATCTCCGCCCCTCAGCCTCGCCATTCACCAATGGTACCGCCTCTGCAGAACGCTGCGAGTATGTATGTAACAGGGGAGTTATCCCTGTTCAGGTAATGTGCCTCTAATCCAGCAGTGTAGTGGTTAACTGCTGGTAGTCAATTAACAAACACCACCTGCCTGATTAGATGGCTTAGAAAAGCCTGTCTTTTGAGACAGGAAGTGAGACTCCTTAGCTCACACCTGAGCTGAACTTGGAGACAGAGCAGAGATTGTCCTTGACTCTCACAACTTGTCTTGAGCCCTGCCAGAAGAAACAGCAGAGCTGCTTTCAAGACACAGGGGAAACTTCTAAACCTGAACGCTGACACACCCTGAGGAAAAGGGAGCAACCAGGGACAGAGAAGATTTTCCCTCCAAACCACTACAAACAGATAAAACTTTTCATATACAAGACTTTTTATATCTGTTCATTTCATGCTATATGTTTGGGGCTGGGAAGACATGCTTATCTAAAGGGAGTGGTGGATTGCATAGAATTTCACTAGAAATACTCCCACGTGAATAGAAGCTTTGTTTAACCCTTGTTTGGATGGTTTCCTGATGTTAAGGAAACAGGCGCAATAAAAGCCTTATTTAATTTCACTATAACAAGTCTCCCTTGCATACCTCTGTGAGCGTCCGCCTACATATGGTGGCAGAAGTGGGATGAGAGGTGGTCTTTGAAGTTAGAAAGGACCGGAGATTTCTTCTGTGAATGTTTTTTTATACTTTTTGCCTTCAAACAGTTTGAGCAACTTAAAAAAAAAAAAAAAATCTCATGCAGCAGAGACCAGAGTTAAAATGATACACTCCACTGCACTCAAACTTACAAAACCACAGATGGACTCTTTTCCCCAATCCCAAGAGGAGAAAGAGAGAGACTGCTGAAGCAGGTAAACCTTATTTGCCTATCACAATAAAGTGTAATATGGTCATTGAAATAGGGGGTTTGCCTTCCAGCCATAGTCAGGGTTCAAGCAGTGAGTTAGCCCTTAAAGGGATAGGCGTTTGTTGTTTTCAAATGTTTAGCTGAAGCAGTGAATACAGATGGTGACCGATGAGCGGTACTGATTCTGCAAGTAAAGGCTGCCACACCACATAGGACTACCAGTTGTGAATGGATTATATGCAGAAAAATGTGAAAATTGATGCAAGACTGTGCTGAAGCAGGGGAATTTTCAGTAAACAAGTGCTGAGGGTAAAATTGCCTACTAGAAAAAAGGAATTGCTGAGCTGTGTAAAAGGTATCCCAAAGTGTGAAGAGTGAATGTCATAATACCCAAAGTTGAGACTGAACTCAAGCAGAAAATCACATTATTTGGCTGAAGCAGAGATATTGCACCAAGCAAGTAAATGGTGTAAAGCAAACAGAAGTTTTTACCTAGCAACTGCACATCCGGCATACCTAATGAGAGATTTTACCTAGCAAGTAAATGGTGTAAAGCAAACAGACTTTTTTTATCTAGCAACTGCACATCCTGTATACCTGATGAGAGAAAATGCGTGCACAGTACTGCTGATATTGTAAATTTACCAAAGAGAGAAAAAAAAGTCTACAGAGATGCCTGTGAGAGCTACGACCTCTACAAGCAAAATATGCCCACCTATAGGACTACCACAATTGGGGGTTCTAGCAAATACAGTGGCAACTGCTGCAATAGCGCCTCCTGAGGTCCGGAAGAAAATTACACCTGATAGCCCAAAAATGGAGGACAAGATGCAGCGTTCCTGTAATGAACCCTACCCCATGGAAGAGTGGCCCTTCCAGTCCGATGAGGAGGAAGACATCTCTTATGGGGAACCCAAACCGAGTCACACCCACAAAACACCCCAAGAATGGTGGGGGTGCCTGAACTCGGTACGAACTGAAAAGACCGCTCCCTATGATGACAAATATGATCGGCAGGAGAAAGAGCGGGAGCGGTGGATCACCGAATATTTCCGTCAGCTGTTACAGTTGCAAGAAAAGCCAGGTGGATACAGTGACGCTGCTAAAATTTCGAATGAAGATGGCGACCCCAGTATCCCTGAGGGGACGGTGTCATCCAAAACAAAAAGGCGAAAAACGAAAAAGAAAAGCGGTTTTTCACATACCGTGGAAAGAACAGACACGTCCACAGATCCTGTGGAGAAAAAGGGGGACCGAGATGCCCTGCAGCCTAGAGAAAATGGAGAATTCGTCCCGCGGTTAACCGAATATCCAGAGGGCCCAAGGCAGAAGTCGTGTACCCCAAAGAAGTGTCTGTCCGGTGCCAATAGTGAGGAACCCCCAACCAACCATCCCATGGAAGCGGAGCTGGAACCAGTGAGTGTCGATCCCTTGACCAGCCCTGAGGATGCCCTGAAAAATGCCAGGCGTGACTGTGATCGGCTCCTGGAAAATAACGTGAAGCTACAGAAAGATGTGCTCACAATGTACTCTTTGGCCAGGACAGAATTGGACGATCTCAAGACTGAGCTAGATACTGCAAACGCTACTATTTCTGCCATGGATGAAAAGCAGAGCCAATCTGATATAATGATGGCTAAGCTGAAGCGAAAATATGAGGAGGCACTGAAGCAGATGACAGTCTTCCAGCAAGAGGTTCACACTCTTCGCATAGAGCTGAATGCCTCACAACAGGAGGTCAACAATGTCCAGACAGACGTAGACGTATCCCAGAAAGAGGTTCATACACTCTGCAGTGCACTGGATGCCTCACATCATGAGACCAACAGCTGTCGCACAGACCTGGAAGTTTCCAGAAAGGAACTACACAGTCTCACTGAGGAGCTGGACATTTCTAAAGAAACGATTGTCAATCTTAATACAGATCTCCAAGTCTCTCAGAAGGAGCTTCAGACCCTCAACCTAGAGAAGGAAGTCTCACGCCAGGAGACTGTCATTCTCAAAGCAGATGTGCGTAAATGGAAGGAGGACTGCAAGGAGGCCCTGAATAGTACAGAGACTGAAAAAGGAGAACATTTAAGATTAAAAAGAAAAAACTTAGGCGTGTCGATGACGTCATCCAGGGCAGATGGGTAGAGGGAGAGCTCCGGAGACCCTTCTATATAATTACTGAATTTATACCTCTCCACTCGGCCAAAAAAAAAACAAAAAGACTATAATCTCTCCCTGAAACCGCAGGGATGGCGAATAGGGGAAAAAATCAGCAGCCCCAAGGGGTTGGAAGGTTCTTTACCCCCGCTAAACATTCTGCTAAAGCGGGAGGCAGGTGGCAAGATGGCGCCCAGACACCAGGTGCACGAGGCACACATGGACTCATTAGCCCGGCGAGCCCCGCTGAGACCCTCCCCTCGCCAGACGGCAGAATCACTAAGGAGTTTCTTGAAGCGCTCCATGCTAAGCTCCAAAGATCACTGGAGGCGAATATTAAAGATGCAGTGGCTGAGATAAAGCACGACATTCAGGGCCTACAAGAGCGAACCACAACCCTGGAAGCCAGGCTGGATGAAGCCCTTCATCACCAATCAGAAGCGGACGACGAGATAATCCGCTTGGGCAGGAGATCCACTCCCTCCGGGACGGTCTGGAAGACCAGGAGAATCGGGACTGCAGGCAGAACCTGCGGATCCGCGGTATCCCTGAGGCGATAGCGCCCTCCCAGCTTAGGGCATACCTGGTGGATCTTTTCCTTACCATCTCCCCTGATCTCGACCCACGGGACCTCGAAATAGACAGGGCTCATAGGGCACTGGGCCCACGCTCAGAAGACCCAAATCGCAAGCGGGACGTGATCATGCGCCTCCACAGTTTCTCTACTAAGGATAAACTGATTGAAGCCTGCAGGGATAAGGACACGATCGCGTTCCAGAAAGAGCCACTACAGATCTATAATGATCTTTCTAAGCTCACTGTAGACAGACGGAAGGCGATGCGCCCCCTGACTCTCCTCCTCTGGGAAAAGGGAATAAAATACAAATGGGGCTTCCCCTTTAAGCTGATTATCCCCCACAAAGGAAAATTCCTGACCATCCGACAGCCCGAAGATATGGAACCTCTGGCTAAAACCCTGGGCCTCCCCGCGGAACCCTTTCATCATGCTCACCAGCCTGACAACAGACCCCGGGAACGGGAGGACCACCCGGTTAGAGCATCCGAGAGAATCGCGGAGCAGAGACAGTCCAGGGAGAGATGACGGGTGCATCCTGCACAAAGGGAGGCCCTCCCGGGAGACTACCGCTCTCTTCCCTATCACCACCTAAAATGGCGTCGGGAGGGTCCCCACCGTGGGCCTCTACACAAGAAGCGCCGAACGAAGCTATGCCACTAACCTCTTAACAGAGACTCCCAACAGCATCCAGAGAGGCGTCCGACTCCATCCCCGCTGACACTCTTAAGGAGCCACCCGCCACATCGCAGGAGATCAAGGAGACGAGTCCACCCCGTGCGCAACGGATACTCCCAAGATGGCGTCCAAAGAGTCTCCATTCCGCTGCGGAACACCACGAGGCACCCTGGACGAGATCGAGACGAAGCAGACGTCATCACCGCGCGCGACCTCCGACCTCCAGACTCCACTCCCCGCATCACGTGGCCCCGACCTGTTGATCCAGACCAGAGTCGTCGAGCGTACAGCAACAGCCCGGTCCCCGGATAGAGTTCAGGTACCGCCCCCTCAGCCGAGGGGGGGTCAAGAGATCTTGCTGACGCTTCAGCCCCTGACGGTCCTACGGGGCCTTGGCTCCCTACCCCTCCGCGGAGGAGCAGACGATACAGGAGGTCCCGATGGCCCCCGGCTGTGAGGCGCTCCCGGAGCACTGTCCCCCCTATGTTTTCCCCGGTTATCCCCGGTTGTTACACTGTCCATCACCCCAAGTTTGGCAGCAGGCCTTAAATGTCCCAGCGGTCACATCCCCCAAGGTCCTCCACCGTCAGAAGCGGGCCACACTGATCTTAAATGGCACTACTCCCTTACCCCCCCCCCCTCGACCATTCCCCCCACCCAAACCTTCGCTCACTCACCACTCGCCTCTTACTTACCCACCACCCCGCCCACCTAATCCTCCCCTATCCTCCCCCCCTTAACCATTCCCCCAGCCCTCTCCCCTTCTGCCCAATACCTGCCTCACCTCCCCCCTCTCTTCCCCCCCCCCCTCCCCCGCCCTCGTTAACCCCCTCCATCCCACCCCCCTTCCACACTCAACCCCCCCCCTCCCTTCTGCCCGCCCCCCTCCTCCACCTTCCCCCCGACCCTAACTTTCCTTATTCAACCCCCTCCCCACAATCCGCCAGCCCCCCAGAGAGATACATGCCCCAGCTACAACACCCAGTGACATTCACAAGTATCTAAGGACATGAAACTAACTTTTCCCCGAGCCGACATAAAAGGGTGCACTAACCCTGTATTACTGTCTCTGTCAGATGCCTATAGCAATGATTGTTCTCTCTGCATAAGGTTTTAGGCGCAGCGATTGAGGTGGTTCCCACCCCCCCCAACCCCCCCAACACCCCTCCAAACCCCCCCCAGCACCCCTCCCCCGCCATTTAACTCGTCCCGCTCCCCCCCCCAGCTCCCTCCCCATTACCCTAGGCCGCCCCCCTCCCCCCCATGCCACCACCCCCTCCACTACACGCACTCCCACCCCCCCTAACCCCTCCCACCCACTGCCCCACACCGTACCCCTCTACCCCCCCAGGCTGAACACGACTTACCTACATGCGCAGATTGGCCGAATAGGCCCAATGGAACCAGTTACGCTCACTGCTCCCAGGTTCATCAACACACGAGTTGCATACACTTGGGGCCATAGCGAAGGTCCTGATATCAATATTGCAAATGGTAATTATATGCATATTCTTCCTAAGGTCGAATATAACCACTGTCCCCCCCACCACCCTCCCCCTCCCCTCCCAATACCCCTCCCCCCAGCTACCTTTTTCACTTCCTCCCCTACCCCCCCTTCTCCCCCCCTGCCCCCATGCCCGCCCCCCCTCCACCCCACCCCCCTTGCCCTGCCCCACCATGCCTGAAGATACAGGAGCTGCTGTAATCCGACTGCTGCCAATTGCAGACAAAACCTTGGTCTTCCCCACCCAACCCAAGCCCCCTACCCCCTCCCCCCCCCACCAACCCCCTACTCTCCCCCCCCCCCCACTTTCTGCCCTTTTCCCCGTTCCAGGACCTCACTCCCTACCCCCCCCCTGTCCCCCAAATGTCCCCCCCTCCCTCTCCCCTGCCCCTCTCTAACCCATCCCCCATCTGGTCCCTTCCCTCCCCCTTGACTACTACCTTCGAACTTCAGCACGCTCACACTGAATATGGTCCCCGACAAGGCGCATTACCCGGAACGACCCATGAGGTCGCACACACTTGTGCTAAGTCAAATGTATAATATGCAATGTGTTGTATGTGAATCTTGTAGCAATGCTGAGTTCAATGTTTAAGCCTGTACCCCCCCCACACCCGCCCCTATTCTCCCCCCCCTTGGGACCCCCCCCCACCAACCCCCTTTCCACCTCCACCCACCCCCCTCCCGCGGTCTCCCTTGAAAGAAGGGGTCCCGCTTCGCACCATCCCCTACAGCTCTCCCCCTCCCTCTCCCCCCCTCCCCATCCCTTTCTTTCCAGACCCATTCCCATCCCCCCCTAAACCCGCGCCCCCCCATCACACCAACTGGAATCATGAGACCCGCCTCCCATATACCACCCCACCACCCCACTGTCAATAAACACTATTCAGGTATAACACCCCTATACAATAGGCTCCACCGACAGAGCCCAAAACGAGGGCCCAGCACCCTCCTCCTCCCCCCCTCCCAACTACCAACCAACCCAACCCCCCACACAATCCACACCCCACCACCGCCCCTCCCCACCCCCCCTCGCCCACCCCCGCCTCTCAAACTAACCGACCCCCCTCCCTACAAACCCCCGCCCATCACACCAGCTCTCCCCTTTCTACCCCTCTCCCCCCTCCTTTCCCCCCCCTCCCCCCTCCCACGCCCCTCCCCCCCCCAATCCCCCCCTCCTCCCCCCCTCCTCCCCCCGCCGCCGCCCAACCAGGGCAACCACCCCCACAGAAACTTTATCTTTCCAACCCCCATCGCCCCCGACCCAGTTTCCCCCTCCCTGGCCCAATCCCGCCCACCCTGCCAGATATAGCACAACCCCCTAGTGTCAGGCCTGCCACCAGACCACCGAATCAGGTCCAACACCGCGATTACGGAAGCCGGATTAAGATGCACGATTAAAACATTCTGGGTCTCCCACCGCCCTGCCTTCACTGGTGCGCGTTCTCGACCGCCCCCAAGGTCTTTTACACCGCCCACCAAAAAACGGCTCTTTCTATGTTTCCTAAGAACCCGGTCAAACACTTTCGATCAGACCCCATTAGGGTCGATTTTCCTTCCTTGTTCTCAGCCGCTGTCCCGTCCCAGCGGCCCCCTCTTCGTACCCCCCCCTAAACCCCCTAGCCCCATTTGAACTGCACCCCCCAACACTACTTCCAGCGCCAACAACAAGCGCTCTTAGTTGAGAGATAACTATGTCCCACCAAAAATGCTTTAAAAAAGTCCTCCCTAAATGTGAAGGGTCTCCACAATAATTCGAAAGCGCCGCCTGGCCCCCAGGAGATAAAGACAAACAGGAGGGGACATTGTTTTCTCCAGGAGACGCACTTCACGTCGCAAGAGCGCCTAAAATATTCCAGCATGCATTCCCATGAGTTATTTCTCATCTTTCAGCAGCCGCGTCTGTAAGGGTCTGGTTGCCGATTCTGATGTTCCGCCAGAGCCCCAACTCCATTGAATTTACAAAAATTCCAGGCAGATCCAGAGGGGATATTTTATGGTAGTCTATTGCTCCTAATCCCGGCACGTCAATCGCGCCCTATTAACCTATAACGCCCCCAAACGAAAAAACCAGAACAGAATTTCTTAAAAAGGTTCTGGATAAATTGAACCCACAATATTATCCTCACTACTCATTGCAGGAGGATTATACACATATTGCTCTCAACCCAAAGGAAGACAAAATCGTAGCCAACACAAGACGACAAACACAACCTGACTCAGTCACAAAGACTTGAGGAACAAAAATTCCAGGACATATCGGGACTTTTTTCTTCTCTGTGACATTAAATGAGGAACACAGAACCATCAGGGACAAAGAGATTATACTTTTTACACTCGGCGGCCTCACCCAGTCTTACTCCCGCACACATGACTACTTCTATGCTCCAAACCACTTTCCTAGAGGACCACCCTGACACAGATATCTGCCCATACATGTCAGATCACGCCTCCCATCACACGACCCTATCCATCCCATTTTTGACGACAGACACTAAATCTCATACTGCTGTACCAAGCTATAAACTTCCTTCATGAAACCACTCCGGGACGTGATGGGAACTCAAAAAATCCCTTAAGAATACTTCTAAAATAAACAAAGGCTCCGTAGCCTCTCCAGCAAGCTGTGGGACCATAGGCGACAATTCGAGGAAATTTTATCTCGATTGCCTCCCACCCGTGAAGAAACTACACTCAAATTACACCAAAGACTCACAGCCAAAATAATCGACTTAGAGCACAGCATAAAAAATACCCCTCCCGGATAATTTATAAACAGTTGACAATTTCTCGAAACGATTTAAGGATCATCCATTAGACAGTGTAGAAAAGCTCTGAGATGGACGGGTTCAGCGGTATTATATAAAGGGAACAAGCCGATAACTTCTTGCCAGCAGTTCGAGGCATACAGAAAGTTCGCACATCACGGCGATCAGGAATAATTCCTGGTGAAACTCCAATACAACGAAAAAAAACATAGCAGAGGAATTCACCCAATTTTATACTAAACTGTTAACCTAAGGAACCCACTCTGCTAACTCTAAACGAGACGGATACGGCTTTAGCCGCCGGTATACGCTAGCTAGCCGAATGCGACATTCCTTCATAGCATAGGAGAGAATACTTCCCTACAATGCAGAAAAAAACACAACAAAAAAAAAAGATCCAGGGACTAAAAAAGAAGAAAAAAACACAAAAAAAATCAACGCTAAACGAATTAGAAAATATGGCCGTTAAGCCTCAAAATTCTAAGGCCACAAACCGGGCGCCATGATGGCACTTCACAAATGCATATGTACTGTATTCCACCCCACCCAATCTCATATTAGTTGGGTGAGTAGAACATGTAGGGTTACCCGTGTGGTGCGTATACCATGCCGGCTCACAGGATGTCTGAGCCCTCCGCTAATGAAGCCTGGGTGACATCCTATGGACGATCTTCGTAAGGTGCACGACTCCACCTTGTAGATTCTACATGGAAATGTATAATGACCCTACATAGGAATACCCCTCAGAATCACATAACACAGTAAATGTATGGAAACATGTTGACTGAATGAACAATTTAAACACTTACTTATCAAAACACTATATCATCACAACTGCGTACCATCCCCCCACCCCACAGGTCCATCCACACATTCCAATCAGTCTCTGGAGTGGTCCACAGCAATAAACCAGTGGTGAGTGGTGAGGATAGCTCTCCTTTGTTGGGGCCCGGTGGTGCCTAAAATATACTACCTCCTGACCAGTCCTGGTCAGGAAATCCTTGGAGCTCTGCAACCCCGCACAGTGATCGCCCGGCGGCTGCCAAACTAGCTCTCCGCATGTGTGGGTGCACATCTGCATCCACCGGAAAGGAATCTCCAGCCGGAGTGCTTCTTTAACACAGTCTCTGACACGCCTGTCATCACAACCCCTGCAGCTCTACTATGATGAAAGATTCCCTGTCCCCTAAGGCCAACCCATACCATACAGCTTCCCTGTGTCATAAGGGGACTAACTAATCACGCCTGGGTGTACCTCTACGCTAGTCCCCTGCACAGCAGAAGACCTCTCTCTGTAACTTCTGTCTGATCCAGACTCTGCAGCTCACCACGTGGCAACGTGTCAAAACTGGTGTATACCACACCTAAATTACTAACTCGAAAGCACCCCCCTTATTTGCCTATGAGGGGCCTTCACTGACATATAAACACGAATAGGGGGCAGCTAACGCGTTGCAAAACCTACTATAGAGGCGTACACACAAACTTGCTGCACGCTTAACACTAATGCTCTCTTCGTCACCCTCCACAGCACTGACCGCTGTGACCGGACAATAAGTCACCATCACGCACTTCGAGCAGCTCCCTAATCTAGGGGCCGTGTCCCTAGGTCCAAAATTACCCACTAACCTTGTGGGGAGTTGGGGCCACCTGGGATGTGTGTAACCTATCCTGGTGCAGGATCCTGCTTCTCACTCCCCGCACCCTTCCTTCCTCACAAGCTCCCCAATCTGCCAACTGACACGTTACTGCAGCCCAACACAATGGTATCTCTTTTGCCTGCCTGCCCTTCCTAAGCCCTAGTGGCTCCCTGGTTCCAGTGGGGCAATACAGAGGAGAACATCAATGGGAATCTGTAGTCCCACTCAGATCCTTCCCATGGTAGGCCTAGGGGTTCGAGCAGGGCTTTGTCCAAATCCCTACCGCTCCACTGCGTGTGCTCAAGCTTTCCATCCCGGCTTTCTCTCTCTCTCCTCCCTGAGCTGCCCCTCCTCTCGCGCGAGCTAATCCCTATGCCTCAGAGCCCTCCCTCGCCTACGCGTCCTGCGCATGCGCAACGCTGTCTTCATGGGCGGCGCCCTGCGTCACCCGGTCCGCCCTGGACTAGAGACCGATCGCCGGCCTTACACTGCCCGATCGACCGTCCCCCGTCAACCGGCCGCAGGGGCTATAGAAAGACAAGCCACCTGTCTTCCCCTGCTCCCAGACCCCAAGCCCCCACCCTTGGAAAGCATCCGTCGGACTGTTTTCAGTACCCTCGTATCGTAAGCTGCGGCCAGGGAAAGGGGGGTCCTCCAGGAGCTGCTGGGGACCATGGTTTACACATACTACTACACAAAAATTCTTCCCCTTCTGGTCCAAACATCTATTCAGTTTGTTTCAACTCACTATCCTCGAGAAACTAAGCCCTATCCCGTCCACACACTGTCGTCCCAATTTGGCAATAATACTCAAGGACGGGAGGACCCCCACCCAATGGGCAGTTTTAGACCCAATTTCACTGTTTGAAAACAACGACCTTAAAAACATATATTGTAAAATTTTGGGCGACAGACTTAATCCCATCCTCCCGCAAAGATTAATACACAAGACCGAGGTCCGGGTTTGGGTCCAATGGCCGTTAGCCTCAGACAAATCACAACGCAAAAATAATAAACTTTAGTAGATTATGCCAATGCCCACCTTTCAGGTCAAAGTCAATGTTATTAGCTTGACGCTAGAGGAAGGCATTTGACAGGGGAGCAGGGGGGGGAGGGGAGGATTGATTGGGCTATTTCTCACTCAACACTGATTAATTTTTCGGCCTTCAGAGAACGTCGGTCAAGGAGGGCGTATTATCTCAAGCAACTTTACTACAAATCCCATCACACCTCGGGTACGCCTCTCGGGTACTCATAGGCGTCGAACTGATTCCAATCCAAACGGTACCCCCGTCAAGGATGCCCCTATCTCCCCTTCTTCTCTTTTCGCGCCCTCCACGATTGAACCACTTGGCGTCTTAAACTAAGAGGAACCCAGAATCATCCAGGAATCCCGATCGTAATTCACATACAAAATTTCCCTATTCGCCTGATGATATCATCCTCACCTGCACTAAACCTCTAACTTCTTCCCCTCCCCAAACCTTCAGAGGGACATCGCGGAGTTTGGCATCAAGTAATCATGAATTACAAGATAAAGCAGCGACAAATCATAGGCCCTAATAAACTTATCGCTCTCCCTGATCCCGCACAAAAGTCAATCTCTCAAAACCATTATTAGCCTACAGATGGGTGTGTGCCCGTTTATAATAAATATCTGGGAGTTATAATGTGTCACAGGCACTATCGGGGTCTATAACCCGGGATAACTACCCGCGTTTATGTGGACAAAAGCCTACAACAAGGATCTAGATCAGTAGGAAGGTTACCGAGATCTCGTGGATCGGGTCGAGAAATGCAAGGGCGACTGGCAGCCGAAAATACGCACAACACCCAATTCACCGCAGGTTGGAGGTCGCGCGAGAGGTTCAAGATCGGAGGGGCAGGATGATCTTCGCACAAGAAGAGGTAGGGAAGTATCTAGGCGTTATAGTTAGGAAGGGGTATAAGGAGCTGGTGGAGTAGGTTGAGAGAGGAGGGGATATGGGGGGGGGGAGGAGTGTGGGTGTAGGAAAAGGTGAGGATGATTTCCACTAAGTGAAATATACTCCCAGAATGTTATACCATCTTTCAACACTCCCCGACCCACGTCCCGGGCGCTGATCTCAAAACATGCCAAAAAATATAGAATTTTCACCTTTTCATTTGGCAGGGCAAAGACGCAGAGGTCGTCCAGATCGTTTTTTGAGGCTGCAAGATCTAGAGGGGATGTCTGGGGAATACCAAGGACTTACAACAGATATTACCTACTGCACAACGCTCACTCAGGTGGTAATGTGGAATTTCTGACCCTACCGTTGGTAGTTGGTGGAGATGGAGACTCAATGTGCCAAAATGCCTTCTCTTGCAAGCATTCCCTCTGGAGCCTGGACAGAGGAGAGGGACATACATACACAATCTGAAACTACAGGCCTCCCGTTTAAACATGGGACGTTTGGTCTCGTTGTAATACAAATATGTCCTTACTACCCAAAAGCTCCCCCTCCCCAATTGACCCCCATCTTCAACAATCCAAGTTCCTTCCCCCCGGGATGTGGATCTAAACTGTTCGACATTCAGTACAAGGGGTATAGAGGCGATTGCGGGATCTTTGAGGCCTGGGAGGCGTCTGAGAAAAGAGTTTCCAAGAAGTTAAGGACCAAATATAAATTAAAGAATTGGACACATTCAATTATCTTCAAATCAGAAACTTATTAGGAAAACATGTCCTCTCCCATAATACCCCATCTCACATCATTTGAACTTCTTTTTACGGACAAATCACCACCAGCAGGTCTGATCTCAGACTATACGGGGCCCTATAGCGCTCCTCGAACGACCCCAAAGCGCATGACTATTGCTCAAAACAAGGGGCGCTGATTGAATACTGTATAGACGAGAGACCTTGGGAAGAAATCTGTGAGCATCCCGGAGACCTCCCCTATGTACTACAATAGGAAACATTTATAAATTATGTTTGGCGGTATCTTACCCGCACGTTAATAAACCAAATCTCAAATCTACCCTCTCGCATCAGATCTATTTGGCGAGGCTGTGGGCATAGAGGGGACATGGTCCACATCTGTTGGTCCTGTCCAAAATTGTGTTAAGTAACTGGGTCTCTTCGTAAGGGCCAGAGTTCCAAATTCTAATAAAGAGGTCACACCCGACCCCCTGGAGTGCCTATTGAACCACTGAACCTACCTGCTGGCTGCAAAGCGCACGCCAGCCCTTGAATGGACAATTGTCCTGCCATCAGGAAATGATCTCTCCTTCATTTTTGGACCGCGCTCCGATGCTGTATTTGGCTGCCTCCTGGAGGAAAAACAGCTATAACAACACCGCACTGGGACTAATCAGTAAAGAGTCGACGAGTGATGGTTATGGAACGCTCACCGCCATCAGTCCGACAAAAAATTCCGGCATACGAGGATACTTTGGATCTATGGATCTCCAACAACGTGAACTGGGGCCATACAACCAACCCAACCCATCCACCATAGACTGAATCACCCCCACCATAAGGCGCTCAACACAGCCCTAAAACCATAAACCCCCTAAACAGTCCAGCTAGAAGCAAACGCGATTGCAGAAAAATTCCCTGAGAAACAGACTTGCAAACGCACTCAAAAACAAACAAATCTACGATGAATTACCGTCCTCAACAAGGACAAGTATTGACCCTGACTAAGCGTCATATAGCCGCCCACGGCCACAAAACCGCATGAGCAAGGGTACACAGTGAAGCTGGGATACGATCATCTGAAAAAACAAGTTGCAAAAATTTGAACCACCTAAACAGCCTAGTCAAAAACCCTTCAGCCACCCAACAGGCAACAAGGAAGGTACACTGCTGAATCAAAACCGCAGAAGAATCCTTACTGATTAAGCTGAAAAGGATGGGACATTCCTCTGGAAGTGGGTGTGAATTGCAACTGAAAGAAGGTAACCCCCATGAGGCTGAACTACAACCAGCCATTGGTGGGAAAAGGGCAGAGAGACCGCTTAAAGAGCGGAAAACTCAAAGGGCTGTTTTTTTAAATAAAACAGCTCTGCAACTGCTGCCATATTTAATGCCTACAATAAGAACGAGCACAAACCGACGCGAGGGAAATCTCATGACCAAAAAAAAAAGGGGGCGGGCACGTAGCACAATGAATCTACTTAGAAAAAAGATCCTCGAGCGCTGGGAGTGCTGATTTCAATCACGCTTCGTGAGGAGACACGAATACACTGGAGAAGGGCTCCACTCCCAGCAGGACACTGAGGTTCTCGTCTCTTCCTCCATACCACTCTCATTCAATTGCACAGAGATCTCTAGATGAGAGGGAAGGAGGGCTTTGGGCCGTGGAAGCCCGACTTCCACAAACAGGGGAGGTCTGTAAGCCGGGGAGTTATCCCTAATGTTCCAGGTAATGAATGCCTCTAATACCAGCCAGTGTGGTGTTAACTGCTGGTCGTCATTAACAAACACCACCTGCCTATTAGATGGCTTAGAAAAGCCTAATATCTTATTGAGACAGGAACAGTGAGACTCCTTACAGCTCGACACCTGGCTGAACTTGATACAGACAGAGCAGAAATTGTACCCTTGACTCTTCACAACTTGTCTTGAGCCCTGCCAGAAGACAGCAGAGCTGCTTTCAAGACACAGGAAACGTCATAAACTGAGAACGCCTGACACAAAACCCTGAGGAAAGGGACAGCAACCAGGGACAGAGAACGATTTTCCCTCCCAACACCACTACTACAAAGGACAAAAGATAAGACTTTTCATAGTCAGAGGACCTATATTGATATCTGTTCATATTCAATGCTCACTGGCGACCCACTTTATTCGAGCTGCGGCTAGTCCCGAATTCGGGTTACCCGGGTGTATTGAGGTGTGTGACGTTTTCTCACAGTACATTGAAGGTATTTTCCAGCAGGATTGAAGTAATTTTATTTCCCTCTGTCTGCAATACTGCACAGTAATATATATAGATACTGCATTACAATTCATAATTTCATAGCATTCTGGTAGACAACCGCGAAGGCATTGCAGCCTATAATCCTAATCATATATCATTTAACAGATCAGCCGCCCGTCAGCCAGGCATGAACCCAGGCTGGTAAGGCAAACGCAACGGGGCTGTCAGAGGTGAGGAGCGGCGCATAAAATCCAGGTTCTGCGCAGTACATACTATCTGGGTATCTTGCTCGAAATAAAGTGTGTCGGGGCAGTATATGTTGGGGTCTGGGAGACATGCTTTATCTAACGGGAGTGGTGGATTGCTAGGATTTCACTAGAATACTCCCAATGAATAGAATCTTTTGTTTCCCCTTGTTTGGTGGTTTTCTTATGTTAAGGAAACATGCGAATAACTAGCCTTATTTAATTAAAAAAAAGAGGGAAAGTTTGGCAGCAGGCCTTAAATGTCCCAGCGGTCACATCCCCCAAGTCGGAAGGGCCCACACTGATCTTAAAGGGCACTCCCTTACCCCCCCCCCGGAAGGGCCCACACTGATCTTAAAGGGCACTCCCTTACCCCCCCCCCTCACCATTCTCCCCCCCCCTCCTACTCACCCTCCCTCTTACCCACCCACCCCCCCCCCTTATACCAGGGGGAGAGGGTACAAATGGAAGCATGTGGGGGTGTCGGGAGGGGGGTGGGTAGTCGTTGGGAGGGGAGGCTGGGGAGGGCTGGGGGGGGACGTAGGGAGGGGGGCTGGGCCTTGTTTTCTCTCTGTTGGTGGAGCCTATTGTATAGTTGATATACCGAAGTGTTTATGTACTAGTGGGGGGTGGGGTATATGGAGGGGGTCTCTGATCCATTGTTGTGGGGGGGGGGTTACTCCGCCCCCTAGGGCAACCACCCCCACAGAAACTTTTATCGTTTCAACACCCTCGCCCCCTGACCCAGTTCCCCCTCCCTTGCCCAATCCCGCCCACACACGGCCAGATAGAGCAAAACACCTAGTGGGCCTGCCACCCCACCGAATAGGCCAACCCGGCGTTACGGAAGCCGGATTAAGATGCAGAATTTTTTGGGTCTCCACCCGGCCCGCCTTCACTGGTGTACGTTCTCGGACCCGCCCCCAAGGGTCTTATACCCCACAAACCGGCTCTTTTCCTAAGACCGGTCAAACACTTTCAGACCCCATTAGTCGATTTTCCTTCCTTTTCTCAGCCGCTGTCCCTGTCCCAGTGGCCCCCCTCCCAACCCCCCTCCCCCTTGCCCATTTTGACTGCACCCCCCAACACTACTCCAGCGACAACACAAGCGATCTTAGTTGAGAGATAACAATGTCCCACCAAAAAGCTCTAAAAATAGTCTCCCTAAATTTGAAGGGTCTCCACAATAATCGAAAGCGCCGCCTGGCCCTCCAGGAGATAAAGAAAACAGGAGGGGACGTTGTTTTCCTCCAGGAGACGCACTTCACGTCGCAAGAGCCGCCTAAAATATTCCAGCATGCATTCCCAATGAGTTATTTCTCATCTTTCAGCAGCAAGCGTAGAGGGGTTGCCATTCTGTTCCGGCAGGGCACCCCATTTAATTTAACAAAAATCCAGGCAGATCTAGAGGGGAGATTTATTGTAGTCTATGGCTCACTATCCGGCACGTCAATCGCCCTTATTAACCTATACGCCCCAAACGAAAACCAGACAGAATTTCTTAAAAAGGTTCTGGAAGAAATTGACCCACAATACCTATCCTCACTACTCATTGCAGGGGATTTAAATATGGCTCTCAACCCAAAGGAAGACAAATCGAGCCAACCAGGACGACAACACTCTACTCAGTCACAAAGACTGGGGAAAAAATTCAAGGACATAATCGGGGACTTTTCTCTGGTAGACATTTGGAGAACACAACATCAGGGACAAAGAGATTATACTTTTTACTCGGCGCCTCACCAGTCTTACTCCCGTATTGACTACTTTCTTGCTTACAGGAACGTCCTCGAGGCCACCACTGACACAGATATCGCCCCAATTACAAGGTCAGATCACGCTCCCATCACTATCCTAAAACTATCTCATACTGCTGGAAGCTAAACGATTGCTTACTGAACCACTCCGGGACAGTGATGGAACTCAAAAAATCCCTTAAGGAATACTTCAGAATAAACAAAGGCTCCGTAGCCTCTCCAGCAAGCCTGTGGGAAGCCCATAAGGCGACAATTCGAGGAAATTTTATCTCGATTGCCTCCCACCGGAAGAAAACTAAACTCAAATTAACCAAAGAGCTCACAGCCAAAATAATTGACTTAGAGCAACAGCATAAAAATAACCCCTCCCGGAGAATTTATAAACAGTTGACAATTGCTCGAAACGATTTAATGATCATCCAATTACTGCACCGACACACTTTATTCGAGCAAATACCCAGTATGTACCTGGCAGATACCTGGAATGCGCCGCTCCTCACCTCTGACAAGCCCCATTGCGTTTGCCTTCCCAGCCTGGGTTCATGCCTGGCTGACGGGCGGATGATCTGATAAATGATAATGATTAGGATTTAATAGGCTGCAATGCTTCGCGTGTCTACCAGGTGGCATAATTTCATGAATTGTAATGCAGTAAATATATATATACTGTGCAGTATTGCAGCCAGTGGGAATAAAATGCTTCAATCCCTGCCTGGAAAATAACCCAATGCACTCGGGCAGAAAACAGTCACAATCCTCAATACACCCGGGTATACCCGAATTCGTGGGACTAGCCGAGCTCGAATAAAGTGTGTCGCCAGTGTAGAAAGTGTAGAAAAAACTCTGAGATGGACGGGTCAGCGGTATTATGATAAAGGGAACAAGGCCGATAGACTTCTTGCCAGTAAGTTATGAGGCATACAGAAACGATCGCAAATCACGGCGATCAGGAATAACTCTGGTGAACTCCAATTCAACGGAAAAAAAATAGCAGAGGAATTCACCAAATTTTATACTAAACTGTATAACCTAAGAACCCACTCTGCTAACTCTAAAGAGACGGATACGGCTTTAGCTGCCGGTTACCTAGCCGAATGCGACCTTCCTTCATTAACAGAGGAAGAGAATACTTACCTAAATGCGAAAATCACGCTAGACGAATTAGAAATGGCCGTTAGAGCCTCCAAAAATTCTAAGGCGCCGGGCCCTGATGGCTTCACAAATGCATACTACAAAAAATTCTTCCCCATTCTGTCCAAACATCTATTAAGTTTGTTCAACTCATTCCTAGAAGGGAGCCCTATCCCGTCCACAATGTCGTCCACAAATTTGGCAATAATACTCAAGGACGGGAAGGACCCCACCCAATGTGGCAGTTATAGACCAATTTCATTGTTGAACAACGACCTCAAACTATATACTGCTGCGGCCGAGTTTATTCGAGCATTTGCCCGTTCTCGGCCGCAGCAGTAAACTGGCGCGCGCCGGAGGGTGCCGGGCGCGCGCCGAATCAGCGGAAGAGCGCCCTCCGATCGGGGCGCTCTCCCTCCCGCTGCCGGGTCCGCCGGGTCCCCCGGAACCCCCTGCCGCCGTCCCCCACATCGCGGGCCGAGGGGCGGCCACTAGCAAGCCGGGAAATCTCCCGGCTTGCGGATCTGGCCGCAGTGCAATAAACTGTGTCGCCAGTGTACAACACACATCACTGGGAAATGCTCAAAGAACTAGATTGGTCATCACTCGAGTCTAGGCGCAAAGTTCACCTTACCTGTCTTGCCTTCAAATACTTTCTAGGCAAGCTACCCACCTATCTGAACAAGCTCCTCACCCCTACCACATGCAGCACTTATCACCTGAGATCTGACTCCAAAAGACTGTTCATGGTCCCAAGGCTCAACAAAGTATCCGGTAACCCCCCAGCCCCCACAACAATGGATCAGAGACCCCCTCCATATACCCCACCCCCCACTAGTACATAAACACTTCCGGTATAATCAACTATACAATAGGCTCCACCAACAGAGAGAAAACAAGGCCCAGCCCCCCTCCCTCGTCACCCCCCCTCCACCTCCCCTCCCAACACTACCCCCCCTCCCGACACCCCCCATGCTCTCCATTGCTACCCTCTCCCCCTACGCCCCCTAGGGCAACCACCCCCACAGAAAGTTTTATCGTTTCAACACACTCGCCCCCGACCCAGTTCCCCCTCCCTTGCCAATCCCGCCCACACACGGCCAGATAGAGCAAAACCTAGTGGCCTGCCACACACCGAATAGCCCAACCGGCGTTACGGAAGCCGGATAAGATGCAGAATTTTTGGTTGGGGTCCACCGGCCCAACCTTACGGGTGTACGTTCTCGACCCGCCCCCAAGGGTCTATACCCCACAAACCGGCTCTTTCCTAAGACTCGGTTAAAACACTTTTCAGACCCCATTAGTCGATTTTCCTTCCTTTTCTAGCCGCCTGTCCCGTCCCAGTGGCCCCCCTCCCAACCCCCCCCCCTCCCCCTTGGCCCATTTTGATGCACCCCCCAACCACTACTCCAGCGACAACACAAGCGATCTTAGTTGAGAGATAACAATGTTCCACCAAAAAAGCTCTAAAAAATAGTCTCCCTAAATTTGAAGGGTCTCCACAATAATCGAAAGCGCACGCCTGGCCCTCCAGGAGATAAGAAAAAAAGGAGGGGACGTTGTTTTCCTTCCAGGAGAGCACTTCACGTCGCAAGAGCCGCCCTACAAATATTCCAGCATGCATCCCAATGAGTTATTTATCATCTTTCAGCAGCAAGCGTAGAGGGGGTTGCCATTTGTTCCGAGGGCACCCCATTTAATTAAACAAAAATCCAGGCGATATGAGGGAGATTATTGTAGGTCTATGGCCTCACTATCCGGCACGTCAATCGCCCTTCTAAACCTATACGCCCCAAACGAAAAACCAGAAAGAAATTCTTAAAAGGTTCTGGAAAGAAATTGACCCACAAACCTACCGTCACTACTCATTGCAGGGGATTAAATGGCTCTCACCCAAAGGAAGACAAATCGAGCCAAACCAGGACGACAACACTCACTCAGTACAACAAAGACTGGGGAGAAAAAATTCAAGGCATAATCGGGGAATTTTCTCTGGTAGACATTTTGAGAAACAACATCAGGGACAAGAGATATATATTTTACTCGCGCCCTCACCAGTCTTACTCCCGTATGACTACTTTCTTGCTTACAGGCAAAGTCTCGAGGCACACTGACCCAGATATCGCCCCAATTACAAGGTCAGATCACGCTCCCTCACTATCCTAAAACTATCTCACTACTGCTGGAAGCTAAACGATTGCTACGAACCAACTCCGGGACAGTGATGGAACTCAAAAAATCCCTTAAGGAAAACTTAGAATAAAACAAAGGCTCCGTAGCTCTCCAGCAAGCCGTGGGCCCATAAGGCGACAATTCGAGGAAAATTTATCGCGATTGCATCCCACCGGAAGGAAAACTAAAATCAAATTAACCAAAGAGCTCACAGCCAAAATAATTGACTAGAGCAACAGCATAAAATAAACCCTCCGGAGAATTTATAAACAGTTGACAATGCTCGAAACGATTTATGATCATCCAACTAACTGACACCGACACACTTTATTCGAGCAAATACCCAGTATGTACCTGGCAGATACAATGGAATGCGCCGCTCCTCA
This sequence comes from Ascaphus truei, assembly GCA_036426205.1. NCBI lineage: Eukaryota > Metazoa > Chordata > Amphibia > Anura > Ascaphidae > Ascaphus > Ascaphus truei. The sequence continues at coordinate 29,860 of WSYH01003321.1, forward strand.
CCTTGACAAGCCCCATTGCGTTTGCCTTCCCAGCTGGGTTATGCATGGCGATGGGGGAGGATACTGATAAATGATAATGATTAGGATTTAATAGGCTGCAATGCTCGCGTGTTACCAGGTGGGCATAATTCATGAATTGTAATGCAGTAAATATATATACGGTGCAGTATTGCAGCCAGTGGGAATAAAAGCTTCAATCCTGCCTGGAAAATAACCCAATGCAATCGGGCAGAAAACAGTCACAATCTCAATACACCCGGGTATACCCGAATTCGTGGGACTAGCCGAGCCGAATAAAGTGTGTCGCCAGGTAGAAAGTGTAGAAAAAACCTCTGAGATGGAAGGGAGGTCAGCGGTGGTTATATTATGATAAAGGGAACAAGGCGATAGTAGATTTCGCCAGTAAGTTATGGGCATACAGAAACGATGCAAATCACGGCGATCAGGAATAACTCTGGTGAACTCCAATTCAAGGAAAAAAAAATAGCAGAGGAATTCACCAAATTTTATACTAAACTGTATAACCTAAGAACCCACTTGCTACTCTAAAGAGAGTACGGCTTTAGCTGCCGGTTACCTAGCCGGAGCGACCTTCCTCATTAACAGAGGAAGAGAATACTTACCTAAATGCGAAAAATCACGCTAGACGAATTAGAAATGGCCGTTAGAGCTCCAAAAATTCTAAGGCGCCGGGTGATGGCTTCACAAATGCATACTAAAAAAATTTCTCCCCTTCTGTCCAAACATCTATTAAGTTTGTTCAACCATTCCTAGAAGGGAGCCCTACCCGTCCACAATGTCGTCACAACATTTGAGCAATAATAATCAGGACGGGAAGGACCCCACCCAATGTTGGCAGTGATGACCAATTTCATTGTTGAACAACGACCTCAAACTTATACTGCTGCGCCCGAGTTTTATCGAGCATTTGCCCGTTCTCGGCAGCGCAGAAGTATAAACTGGCGCGCGCGGGAGGGTGCAGGGAGCGGCCGATCAGCGGAAGAGCGCCTCGATCGGGGGCTCTCCCTCCCGCTGCCGGGTCCGCCGGGTCACCGGAACCCAGCCGCCGTCCCCCACACGCGGGGACACCAGGGCTCCCTCGGGGAGCCCTGGACGCGCGTGCAGGGGGGGCAGGCTCCGCGACGCGTGACCACGCGTCGGGACGCCGCGGCACGCCGAGGGGCGGCACTAGCAAGCCGCGGAAATTCGTGGCGGAACTGGCCGCAGTGCAATAAACTGTGTCGGTAGTGTAGTGTATAAATTTTGGCGAACAGACTTAATCCATCCCTCCCGAGATTAATACACAAGGACAGGTCGGGTGTTATCCTGGGCCGTCAGGCCTCAGACAATACACGCAAAATAATAAATTTAGTAGATTATGCCCACCTTTCAGGCTCAAAGCAAGTTATTAAGCCTTGACGCAGAAGAAGGCATTTGAAGGGATTGATTGGCTGCTTTCTCCACCGACACTGATTAATTCGGCTTCAGCGTGACTCGTTCTTAAGCTGGCGTTACAACACTTTACATAATCCCTCGATGGGACGCCTCTCGGGCGGAAGGTCTGAACGATTCAAATCAGAACGGTACCCGTCAAGGATGCCCCCTATCTTCCTTCCATTCGCCTCACGATTGAACCAATGGCGTCTAAAATAAGACGGAACCCGAACATCCAGTGTGAATCCGATCGATTAAATCACAATTACAAAATTTCCCTATTCGCTGATGATTTATAATCCTCNNNGATATCATCCTTACTCTGACTAAGCCCCTAACTTCCCTCCCCAACCTCCAGAGGGAACTCGCGGAGTTTGGCAGGGTATCAGGATACAAGATAAACAGCGACAAATCAGAGGCCCTAAACCTTAGTCTCCCTGATCCCGAAGTCAATCTACTCAAAACCAATTTTAGCTACAGATGGTGCCCTTCATACATTAAATATCTGGGAGTTAATGTGTCAAGGCACTATCGGGATCTATACCGGGATAACTACCCGCGTTTATGGGACAAGATCAAAAAGGATCTAGATCAGTGGGAAGGTTACCAGATCTCGTGGATCGGTCGAATGATTTCCACTATGATGAATATACTCCCAAGAATGTTATACCTCTTTCAAACACTCCCGACCCACGTCCTGGGCGCTGATCTCAAAAACATGCAAAATAGAATATTTCACTTTATTTGGCAGGGCAAAAGACCCCGAGTCGCCAGATCGGTTTTAATGGCTGCAAGATCTAGGGGAGGTCTGGGGGTACCGGACTTACACAGATATTACCTGGAGGTTGTTTGAACTGGGGCGCTCCCTAGGATTTGTGGCGGAGAAAGTGCTGCAACGCCTAAGCTATTCAAATAAATTGGAATATAGATATGTGATTGTGTACGAAGTGTAAAAGAGTATATGAAAATATATACTGGCCCGTTTTTGATGATTTCCTGGTTGCTGCTTGACTTCGGAGAAGGGAATCCCGTCTCCTTCTTAGCGTGGCAGTTGTAGTGTGAAGATAGTCAGCTCAAACCTCATGGGCCTCCCGATGTCGATGGAACCGAATTAAATAAAAGGATATGGATAAAAAGAATTAAAATCTCAGTGTATTAGATACACATGTGGGGGATGGGGGGAAAAAGAAGGAAGAGGGGGGGGGGGGTAGGGGGAAACGGGGGAGGGGGGTAAGGGCAGGGGGTGGAAGCAAGGAGGAGGATAATGCTAGAGGGGTTGATAATTGGTTTTCCACTTTAACTAATCAAAGAATACATAAAATTAGGGATTCAGTGACTCACACGGGCTTGTGTGGTGTCTCTCCCTCAACGCTGACTGTAGTGGATTTATTACAGACTCATATGCTGGAGTCTCAATATACATAAAACTCACACGGCCTGATGTGAGTCCTTGTCCTCAGAGGGTGATGTCCTGTATGGATGGTGTCTGGGTTGTCTCAGCAGAATTATCCCCCGATGGGTGTAGTGTGTGAGTGTCTCCTCTCCCCGTTTCCCAGATGACCAAAAGGAGTGTATGTCAACAAGGGTTAACAACAATAAAAAGGTCTTTAATGGGTATACAGTGGAGACATAAGCATATGAAATGCAAACATGTGGTGAACCATAAAATGTATAGAACAATCTATGACACAATGAAATACAATAAAATAAGACACAATGAAATAAAATGAAATAAAGCAAACACAAGGACTACACTCACACTTGATGTCAGATAAAATGGCCCAGCCTCAGCCGCTCGGTACACTCCTGCACGGTCTCCTCCTCCGTTCTTGTTCCCACTGGCGCGTCCGGCAGCGGAACCGGAAGAGGGGATCTGCACCGGATGTCCTGTAGTGTGCTGGGTCCCTCTCTCAATGAGCTCCGGCAGGGAACAACATGTTTCGCAATTAGCTTCGTCAGGTTCCTAGCTGCACAGCTCAAGCAGGTGGTAATGTGGAATTCTGACCCGACCCGTTGTACTGCACCGACACACTTTATTCGAGCAAATACCCGGTATGTACCTGGCAGATACCTGGAATGCGCCACTCCTCACCTCTGACAAGCCCCGTTGCATTTGCCTTCCCAGCCTGGGTTCATGCCTGGCTGATGGGCGGCTGATCTGTTAAATGATAATGATTAGGATTTAATAGGCTGCAATGCTTCGCGTGTCTACCAGATAGCATAAATTCATGAATTGTAATGCAGTATATATATATATACTGTGCAGTATTGCAGCCAGCGGGAATAAAATGCTTAAATCCCTGCCTGGAAAATAACTCAATGCACTCGGGCAGAAAACAGTCACAAACCTCAATACACCCGGGTATACCCGAATTCGTGGGACTAGCCGAGCTCGAATAAAGTGTGTCGCCAGTGTAGTTGGGTGGAGATGGAGACTCAATGTGCCAAAATGCCTTCTCTGCAAGCCTGCCTCTGGAGCCTGGACAGAGGAGAGGGACACACACACAACCTGAAACTACAGGCCTCTCGTTTTACATGGGACATTTGGTCTCTTTGTAAATACAAATATGGCCTTACTACCAAAAGCTCCCAATTGATCCCCATCCTCAACAATCCAAAGTTCCCCCCGGGATGTGGATCTAAACTGTTCGAACAACTCAGTACAAGGGGTATAGAGGCGATTGCGGATCTTTTGAGCCCAGGGAGGCTTCTGAGTTTCCAAGAGTTAAGGACCAAATATAAAATTAAAGAATTGGACACATTCAAATATCTTCAAATCAGAAACTTTATTAGGACAACATGTCCTCTCCCAGAATACCCCACTCTCACACCATTTGAACTTCTTTGCGAGACAAAGACCCACCAGAAAGGTCTGATCTCAGACATATACGGGCTCTCTAAGCGCTCCTCGACCCCAAAAAGATGACTATATGCTCAAATGGGGCAGCTGATCTGAATACTGAATAAGACAAGAGACTTTGGGAAAGAATACTGGGAACAGCCTCGGAGACCTCCCTATGTATACAATAGAGAAAACATTTATAAATTATGTTTGGCTGGTATCTTACCCCCAGCACGATTCAACCGAAATCTACCCTCTGCATCAATCTATGTTGGCGAGGCTGTGGTCATAGAGGGACATGGTCCCACATCTGTGGTCCTGTCCAGAAATTGTTAAGTATACTGGCCAGGGTCCAAATTCGAAATAAAGAGGTCACCGCCCTGGAAGTGCCTATTGAACCATTGACCTACCTGCTGTCTGCCACCTGAAGGACATTGTCCGGCCAGTCAGAAAATTGATCTCCTTCATTTTGACCACGGCTCGATGCTGTATTGCGCCTCCTGAAGAAAATAACTGACGCCGGCACTGTTTACTATAAGGAAAAGAGTCGACGAGTTAGTGATGGTTATGGAAGGCTGACACCGCCATCGTCCGACAAAAAATGCCTCTACGAGGATACTGGGATCTATGGATCTCCAACAACCGGGCCAGACAACCAAACCCATGCAACGAGACTGTCACCCCACCATAGGCGCTCAAACACAGCCCTAAAGACCATACCATAAACAGTCAGATGGGCCCGCCCCCCCCCTTACCCTCCACCCCCCCTCTCCCCCCTCCCTCTCCCCACCCCCCCCCGACCTCCCCACCCCCCTCTGCCTTCCCCTCTTCGAAGGCTCCCCTCCCTTTTTCTACTGACACCGGCGGTTTGTCTATCGTTTTTTCCCCCAAAATCGTGGAATTGAAAATGTTAGGTTTTTTGGCACAATGCCACTGTATGTTTACCTGAATGCCTAATAAAATTGTTTGAAAAAAAAAAAAAAAAAAAGATGGCAGGGCATATTTCTGGTCTAGACCAGCACTTACGATCTTGTATTTCTCCCTGACTTGCTGGGGCATGTCGCGCAAGATGATGTCTGGCAGTGTTTCAATGGAAGCGTGTGTGCTTCTGGAAGCGGGTGTGTTTCTGGCAGCGGGCGAGGGTAGGTGGTCTTGGAGGATGCTTTCCTTCTGTCGTAGTAGCCTTATCAGTGTTGTCATCACCTGTCGTGGTCTTACCGGGGTTGTCATCTCATCCTCATCAATGGCATACAAGTAAACATATTCTGCAGACGGAGGGGGTGCGCTTGGTGATGGAATCGTGAAGGTCACATCCAGGCCACCCTCCTGCTCCTGTGTCCAACATACAGGGTCAGGAACTACAAGGAATGAATTGATTCCCACTATGTTACTCTCTATCTTCTCCATGTTCCTCTCCACCTTCTCCATACGCCTATCCATATTTAACATGGTCTCTAAAAGAAGATCAATCTTTTGCACCATAGAGTTGTCAGGGAACTTAAACCATTCAGCATGCAGGTGAACAAGCTGGATCTTGTGCAAGGAGTGCTGTTGACATCTGCGTGGATGGGTGCTGGAGCGGATGAGATAGGGGTTCCCAGCAGAGCATCGTAGGGGATGGGTGCTGGAACAGGTGACCTGGTGGTTCCCAGCAGAGCATCGTAGGGGTTGGTTGCTGGAAAAGGTAACCTGGGGAATGGGTGCTGGAATGGGTGCTGGAACAGATGACCTGGGGGTTCCCAGGACAGCAGCATCGTGGGTAATGGGTGCTGGAACACGTGACTTGGAGGTTCCCAGGAGAGCAGCGTCATGGATGGGTGCTGGTGGATTCCAAACGTTTTGCTTTTTTTGTACGCCAGCTAATTTCTTCTTGACATAATAAGGCCCAGGCTTCTTAGGCTTTGGAGTCGTCGGAACATTTTCTTTATTCTCCTTTGCCTTTCGCTTTGGCTTTGGCTTGGAAAAGGCTTCCGCCTTTCGCTTTTTCATGGTCGACACGGCAGAAGCAAGCTGCTTCCTGCGTCCGTAGAATCGGGAGTGATCCATGGATGCAGATGGCATAATGCACAATGCAGTATCTGGACAAGAGCAAGTTCAGAAAGAGATCAGCGTGTGGTAGGCTATGCAATTTGTGTCAGCTTTTATACACTGTGTCCCTATTTCAATTTTTTTGCGTGCATGGACACGAGGTGCAGGTGTTAAAAGTGGGCATACTGTTTACTCAACCTGTCGAGTGAGGTTGAGACCCATTAAAGTTTAAAAACACCATCCATTTTGTTGATTCACTGCACATTGAATACACATCGAATATACATTCTTGTGCTTGTATTTTTTTCTAAACGCAGCGATGCCAACAAAAAGATTTCAAAGGATCTCTGTATGAGAATACAGGATATGTACAAGAGAGGACACCGAATTTCACAGATAGAACGCAGGTTAAATACTTTGGGCCTCGTTGTACAGCAACCACTGTGAGCTATCATGCCCATGGTAAGGCCAAAAGTGTCAAGCGGATACCAACAGTCACTACCGATTAAGTATTTACAGTATGTTTTCTTTACTGTACAGTACAGATTAAATGCATGTTATTAATATTTGATCAAGATTTACATTCTTATAATCAATTAATTTTAAGACACCTAAGACACCCATTTTATTTCAAAGGGATTTGCACCTCCCCCCTTAATTATCACTTACTTCATTATTACTCACTCACCACCCCCAATGCAGTATACAGTATACTGTATACAGTATGACACACACACATACAGTACACGTAATATATTATAATATTACAGTATATTAATATAGCAGCAAAAGTGTATATCTGTACTGGTACATATACTGTATCCCCCATACACTATACTGTATATAACAACCTAGATCATAGGGTAATGATCACAGTAATCCCTGAGCACAAAATGAGTTGTTTAATAAAACCCCTCCCAAGTGCAGGGACGACTGTCCAGCTGGGAATGAATAATAATATTATCCTGAGATAAAACATGGCATACAAAAACAAAAATGAATCCCCCACCAAGGAGAGGCAAAGTTAACACATGACAAAGGTGTAAAACATATACTGTATCCAGTATGTACACATAATTGCTTCATGAATCAAGACAGAGAATTAATTAATCTATAATGTTACAGTATATTTATATAGCGGCAAAAGTGTATACTGTACCTGTACTGGTACAGGGATTTTTTGTGGCCTACTGTAACAAATTGTTGTTTTTCCTTTACACTGTAGGGCGACAACACTTCTGGTTAACCAAATAAGTAAAATGAATGAAGATAGCTGTGCCACAAGGGTCAAGTATGTTCTAGAGCAAATTCACAATATAACCGCATCTCAGAGCAACATCAAAGTGATGAGAAACAGATTGGGATGGAAATATGGACATGTAAGGTTAGTACTGGACAGTACAGTAGGTAAAAGTGTGGTTTAAGTAACTGTACTGTACAGTACCTCTAAAATTGTTCCTTGTCATTACAGAGCGTATCCTATGATAAGGGAAGCCAACAAGATCAAAAAAGTGGACCAGGCACGGGCATGGATCGAAAGTGGCGAGACTTTTCAGGATTGCATCTTTACTGATAAGTCAACTGTATCGCTTGAGAGATTTGCCACTTTTGCATTCCAGAAAAAAGGATGCATATCTCTGAAGCCGCGTCCCAAACACCCAGTGAAGCTGCATGTGTGGGGTGCCATCTCTAGACATGGACCAGGATGCAACATCATCTTTGAAGGTAAAATAATGCACAAAGTCACATGCTGTTGCCTTATGCACTGTACTGTACAAGTGTGCAGTATTTGGAGCACTTTTCTTTTATTGTTACAGGAATCATGAATAAAGTATTTTTCCAAGAGGAAATAGTGCCTAAGATTGTGGAATACATTACACGTAAATTCAAAATTGATTTGATTTAATTTGAATTCCCAGCTGGTCACCGGTTCTTCCAGGACAATGATCCGAAACACACCGCGTATACTATGCATATTCTTGCCAGCGGTATCAACTGGGTTAAGACGCCACCGGAGTAAGTACAGTAACCGTTTCTCATTGTTTTACACTGTTTAATGTACAATATATCTCTTTAACTAATTCTCCTTCTTTCCCCCTCCAATTAAAGATCGCCAGATTTGAATCTTATCAAAAAGGTCTGGCATCAGCTCAAGGATCATATCAGAAAAGTGGTGAAACTGTCAAAAAAGGATGAATTGGCAGATGGCATACTGAGTTTTTGGAACAACATACTCACCGTAGAAAGATGTAATAAATATATAGTTCATATTGCGACCGTGTTGCCCATTATTTTACAGTGTAATGGGCAGGCAACAGGAAAGTAGTAAGGTACAGTATAGTACTGTAGTATGGTAAGTACAGGTACAGCAAGTATGTGTAAGGAATCCACTCCTGGCTCTGCTATTTGTAGAAGCAAAGATATACGCGATTTCACAATGTTTCCCATGAAGGTCTGTGAGCAACTTTTTTACACAACGTTAACAACAAATCTGAAGCTCAATATTTCTGGGCTGAAGCGGGAAGGATAGAGCAAGTGTGCGCTGTAAAGGGGAAGTCTGTGGCAACAACAGGGGTGGAGAAAAAGTACTTTCTACCCATGTTTAGGTTCAGCGGTAAAACTGCAAGTTTCTATGGAACTGCAGCTTGTCTTGTGACTGTGGTTTTCCCGGTCATACAAAAATGCTGAAATTTGACTTATACAGTGTTTGTGCTTATTAAACTTGATGAATTCTCTCCTCTTGGCTGTATAACAGTGTGTACAGCAAAGGACAATACATTGCTATTTGTAGAAGCAAAGATATACGCGATTTTACAATGTTTAACTAGAAGATCTGTGAGCAACTTTTTACACAACGTTAACAACACATCTGAAGCTCAATATTTCTGGGCTGAAGCGGGACGGATAGAGCAAGTGTGCGCTGTAAAGGGGAAGTCTGTGGCAACAACAGGGGTGGAGAAAAAGTACTTTCTACCCATGTTTAGGTTCAGCGGAAAAACTGCAAGTTTCTATGGAACTGCAGCTCGGCTTGTGACTGTGATTTTTTAGGTCATACAAAAATGCTGAAATTCGACTTATACAGTGTTTGTGCTTATTAAACTTGATGAATTCTCTCCTCTTGGCTGTATAACAGTGTGTACAGCAAAGGACAACACATTGCTATTTGTAGAAGCAAAGATATACGCGATTTCACAATGTTTCCCTAGAAGGTCTGTGAGCAACTTTTTTATACAACGTTAACAACACATCTGAAGCTCAATATTTCTGGGCTGAAGCAGGAAGGATAGAGCAAGTGTGCGCTGTAAATGGGAAGTCTGTGGCAACAACAGGGATGGAGAAAAAGTACTTTCTACCCATGTTTAGGTTCAGCGGTAGAACTGCAAGTTTCTATGGAACTGCAGCTCGGCTTGTGACTGTGGTTTTCCCGGTCATACAAAAATGCTGAAATTCGACTTATACAGTGTTTGTGCTTATTAAACTTGATGAATTCTCTCCTCTTGGCTGTATAACAGTGTGTACAGCAAAGGACAATACAATGCTATTTGTAGAAGCAAAGATATACGCGATTTCACAATGTTTCCCTAGAAGGTCTGTGAGCAACTTTTTTATACAACGTTAACAACACATCTGAAGCTCAATATTTCTGGGCTGAAGCGGGAAGGATAGAGCAAGTGTGCGCTGTAAAGGGGAAGTCTGTGGCAACAACAGGGGTGGAGAAAAAGTACTTTCTACCCATGTTTAGGTTCAGCGGTAAAACTGCAAGTTTCTATGGAACTGCAGCTCGGCTTGTGACTGTGGTTTTCCCGGTCATACAAAAATGCTGAAATTCGACTTATACCTACCTTCACTGTAATCTATGTAAAAAACCCTCCCCTATTCTCTTTGAAACCTCCCTACCTTCACTGTAATCTATGTAAAAACCCCTCCCCTATTCTCTTTGAAACCTCCCTACCTTCACTTTAATCTATGTAAAACCCCCTCCCCTATTCTCTTTGAAACCTCCCTACCTTCACTGTAATCTACAGTATGTAAAACCCCCTCCCCTATTCTCTTTGAAACCTCCCTACCTTCACTGTAATCTATGTAAAAAAAAACCTCTGCTTCTAAATTACTGAAAATATACAGGATAAATATACAGTAATGTGAAATAATCCGTTCTGTGGGTCTGAGAGGGTTGAAAGTCACCAGGTCCTCATACAGTACAGTACATTCTCGAATACCTTTAGAATAAAAATACAGTATATATAAATATACAGTATAAATATTGCACAGTATAATGTTAAATAACCCATCCTGTTCTTTTTCCCTTCATAACAGTATCCTCATTGTGTCTGCGGTACAGTAGTTCATTGAGAGAGGAGAGGTTTTGTGTACATCATTACTGCTGTTTATATACTGTACATTTGACTGCACAAGCAGATTTGACGGAACACAACGCCCCCCCTCACCCTTGGGCACCCTTTTTCCTGGAACGACAAGAAAACAAAAACTTTGTTCAGTTACTGTACTGTACTGTATGTGCGTACTGTATTATGGTAGAACTACTGTACAGTAGGTGGCTGGTGCAGCTTTCTCTGGAAAGAAAAAAATGGAGCAGTTAGTAGGCAGTTACTGTAGTACTGTCAAACTAGTCTACTGTACTGTATACTGGAACTACTGTATACTCTGACTATTGGGAAAGAAAAAATCTGTGCCATACTTACCTGTATCATACTGTACTTACTGTACAATACTACAGCACTGTACTACTTTCCTGATGCTTGCCCATTGCGCGCGATGACAATGGGCAACACAGTGGCAATATGGTCTATATATTTATTGCAGCGTTCCACGGTGAGTTCATTGTTCCAAAAACTCATTATGGCTTTATACAACTCGTCCTTCTTGGAGGGTTTCGCCACTTTACGGATGTGGTCCTTCAGCTGATGCCAGACCATTTCGATCGGATTGAAGTCTGGCGATCTGTGATTGGAAAGAAAGGACAATTAGTTTAAGAGATACAGTACACAGTAAAAACAGTGGGGAACAAAAATGGGACTTGGTCTACTGCACTTACTCCGCTGGCGTCTTCACCCAGTTGATGCTGCGCTCAAGGATATGCACCGTCGACGCGGTGTGCTTGGGATCGTTGTCCTGGTAAAAGCGATGCCCATTGGGAAAGTCACGTCTGCTGTATCGCACTATCACGGGCACAATGTTGTCTTGGAAGAAATCTTTATTCATGATTCCTATAGCAAGAAAAGAAAAGTGCTCAATAGTACAGTACAGTGCATACGGTAAGGCAACACTAGTCAAGTACAGTGCATTAGGCGGCATTATATTTGAGAAATTGTACCTTCAAAGACGACAATGCATCCCGGTCCACGCCTAGAGATGGCACCCCACACATGCAGCTTCACAGGGTGTTTTGGCCGCGGCTTCAAAGTTATGCGGCCTTTTTTGTGGAACGCAAATCTTGCAAATCTCTCCAGCGACACAGTAGACTCATCAGTGAAGATGCAATCCTGGAAAGTCTCACCGCTGTCGATCCATGCTTGGGCCTGTAGCACTCTTTTGATTTTGTTTGCGTCCCGTATCATGGGGTACGCTCTGTAATGACAATGAATAAAAATTTTTAGCGTCACAGCGCAGTACAGTTTGCAAAACAACACTTTTACTTTACAGTACCTCCTGTACTGTCCAGTACTAACCTCACACGTCCATATTTCCATCCAATTCTGCGTCTCATCTTCTTTATGCTGCTCTCGGATACAGTCAGATTGTGCTTTTCCTGCAGAGTGTTTTTAACCCTTAATGCGCTCCTCTCATCATTCTCCTCACTTATTCTGTCCACCAGAAGAGTAGTCTCCCTACAATGCAAAGAAATTATATTGTGTTATTAATATGCAGCAATATAAAATGTATACTGTATACTGTACATGTAATGTTGTAATATACAGTAAATATAAATATACAAAAAATGTATACTGCTGTACTATAAATATAAATAGACAAAATATACAGTATACAGTACTGTTGTAATATAAATATACTATATAAATATACTGTTGTTATATCATAATAAATACACATCATATACTGTATATTCCGTTGTAAGATGAATTGCAATATACCAAAAGTGTATACTGCTGCACAAAAAATATAAATTGACCACACATACACTATATACTGTTGTAATATAAATATACTATATAAATACGGTATACTGTTGTTATATCATAATAAATACACATCATATACTGTATATTCCTTTGTAAGATGAATTGCAATATAACAAAAGTGTATACTGCTGCACAAAAAATATAAATTGACCACACATACACTATATACTGTTGTAATATAAATATACTATACAGTATAAATACGGTATTCTGTTGTTATATCATAATAAATACACATCATATACTGTATATTCCGTTGTAAGATGAATTGCAATATAACAAAAGTGTATACTGCTGCACAAAAAATATAAATTGACCACACATACACTATATACTGTTGTAATATAAATATACTATATAAATACGGTATACTGTAGATGTACACTACAGTTTTCTATATTTTTTTTGGTTAAGTTTTATAAATATACTTACGCATTTGTTACCCTTGGTGCCTTTTTGCGGTCTCTGTTTTTTCCGTGTGCATGATAGCACACGGTGTTTGATGGCACAACGAGGCCAGAAGCAGTTAACCAGCACTGGATATCTGCAATTCGTTTTCCGCTCGTGTACATCTCCTTCATTCTCATGCTGAGATCCTTTGAAATCTTCTTAACAGGCATTGCTGCGAGTAGAAAGAAATACAAACACAAGAATGTATTTTCGATGTTTAGTCGATGTGTATTCTATGTGCAGTGAATCCACAAAATGGATGGTGTATTTATATGTTAATGACTCACATTACAGACCACCCACTTTCAACACCTGTACCTGGCCGCCATGCATAAAAGGTTGTACACGTTGCATAGCCCACCACTTGCTGATCTTTATCTGAGCCATTGTCCAGATACTGCATTGTGCCTCCCGCTTACATGGAGCAGCCCCGGTTCTATGGACGCAAGAACCATCTCACCTCTGCTGTGCCTGCCACACTGAAAAAGAGAAAGGCAGTTACCGTTTCCAAGCCAAAGGCAAAGCGACAGGCTAAGGCCCATAAAGAAAACCTTCTGCTGACCCCAAAGGCTAAGGCTTTTAAAACACGTCAGCCTTATTATGTGAAGAAGAAATACGGTACTGTGCTCGGTACGCAAGACGAATGGCAGCCAACTCACCGAATCCGCAGACCACTTGCTCCCATAAGCTTCGACGACTCTGCTGTAGCTGTCCCGGAAATCTTCAGCCCGGCTTCTCCACCCCCATCTTCTCCGGTTCCATCTGAAGATGCTGCTGCCTCTGAA
>WSYH01003321.1:49896-69374 GCA_036426205.1 Ascaphus truei
TGGTTCCCATGGGGGTCTGGGGAACTCACGGGTGCTCACTACGGGTCCGCGGTGCCCCCACAGAAGTGGGACCACACATCATCATCCCCGCACCTACGGGTCGGAGGTGCCCCCAGAGAAGTGGGACCACACATCGTCATGCCCGCAGACTACGGGTCGGAGGTGGCCCCACAGAAGTGGGACCACACATCGTCATGCCCGCATGTGTCACCCGTGGAACCACCAGCCTGCTACCCTTTAGGATACCCGAGGATTCCCCGCGGGTGGTCTCCAGAGGTCCCACGTAAAATCACGGAAGTAACCCTGAATGTAAAAAAAATAAACCTGGCCTATACATTCAATACATACACCCTCCCCCCCAACACCTACAGTACAATAATGTACAAAATAACTATTATCCAGATATGGATAATAGATTAATTGCCCATTATTAAAAACATTAACTAGCATATACAAATAAATAAAGTACTACTGACCTCATCAATACGAAGTGTCCGACGCCAGCGCCTTCCTTCTCTTGCCCACACAAAACATAGCCAAAACCAAGCCAATACATTGCAATTACATTCAGATATCAATTAACCCCTTAAACACCTTATCGGATAATAACCGCAAAGGTAATTAAGGGGTTAAGCCACACAGGCACGATACCCACCCTTCACCCATGAATTTGTACTGTGGCTTCATCATGCAACTATATATATATACTGTATATATATATACAGAGAGACAGAGAGAAAGAGAGAGAGAGAGAGAGAGGGGGGGGAAGAGGGGATTGGGATGGATGCTAGTGATCGTGAGTGTGTCTCAGAGTTGTTACGCTGCCTCTCTAGGTATGTTACCTGTTTGAGATGTAATCATCTTATGCCGAGCATGGGTGTAGCACACCTCTCCCAAGGAGAACGGACTTGGAAACTATCATAGCCAGATTGATGCCCTTTCTAACCCCGGGATGTCTGTCTGTGCCAACCAAGGCGTCCAGACTTTTAGATAATTGTCGCCAGTGTCGTTAACCAGACTCGTTAACTTTTCCATCTGGCAGATAAACCAAATACGATTCCGAATTTTTGGGATGGTTGGTATGTCTGAGCTTTTCCATAGTGCTGCGATCTCACACCGCGTTGCGAGTGCAAAGTGAGCAATAAGTTTATTATGAGCTTTAGAGAGACCCGCTAGTGGTCTGTTCAAGAGAAACAGCCACGGATCTGGGGGAATAGTGAGATCAAACAGTCTCTGTATCCAAAGTCTAATTGTCTCCCAGAATGAGGAGATCCGCGGGCAAGACCACAGCATATGTAGCAGGTCTGCTGATCCTCCACATTGGCGCGGGCACAGCGGGGAGGATCCCGGCACGAACCTTGATAATTTTAGTGGGGTAAGGTACCATCGCATCAGGACCTTATATGCGTTTTCCTTGAGGGAGGTACATATGGAGCACTTTGCTGTGGCTAGAAAAATAGCACTCCAGTCCTCATCTTCCAGACATTCTCCGATGTCTGTTTCCCAACGCGATCTAAATGAGGGTATCTCATGGGCTTGTTTGCTAGAACTGATCACTTCGCTGTATAGCTGCGAGGTAAGTCCCTTTGTGTCGGTCTCTGCCAGACAGAGCTTTTCGAAGGATGTCAATTGTGGGTACGGGACAGATTTGTTATAAAACGCCCTGATCTGGAGGTATCTAAAGAATTCTGAGTGGGGGATCTCTTTTTCTAATCTGATGTGGTCAAACGTCTTAATTTTTCTGTCATGGCCTTCCAGATCTTTAATCCGATTATAACCTTTCTTTTTCCAAATTGAGATATTACCGACCGATAGGCCCGGCACGAACTCGGAATTGTTCCACAGGGGTGACATCATAGAGCGTGTCGTTGTGAGGGAATGTTTAAATTTTGTGGCCTCCCAGATTGACAATGAGTTGGTCATTGAGGATAGCGGCATATTGGCGCCTTTTCGCACCATTTTGGGGAGCCAGATTAGATTACGTAATTCTATAGGTTCACAGGCTGCGCTCTCTAATTCGACCCATCTCTTAGATCCCGGGTCAGACTGCCATTGCACAATTTGGCTCAACTGTGCCGCTTTGTAATATGATAACAGGCAGGGTACCGCTAGACCCCCAGCCAAGACCGGCCTTTTCATATTAATTTTGCTGACTCTTGGTTTTTTACCTCCCCATATAAACTTGGAGATGTCGGATTGAAGTGAGTGCAGATCCTTCAATCTGAGTGGCACTGAGAGAGTTTGGAAGAGATATAAAATACGGGGGAGTAAGTTCATTTTAACACTATGGATTCTTCCTATCCAGGAGATCCTTTTAGATGTCCACTTTTGTAGGTCTGATTTTAGGGTCCGGATTAGGTTGGGGTAATTTGCGTCATATATTTCTTTGACGTTTCTGGTGATGTGGACACCCAGATATTTTATAGATTTGTGTTGCCAGTGAAATTTAAAGTTTAGTTTTAATAGTTTTTCTATATGGCTGGGGAGATTGACATTGAGAGCTTCAGATTTGGATTGATTGATTTTGAAGCCGGAAATTTTAGAAAACCTGTTTAGCAGGTCAAATAAGTTCGGTAATGAGGTGAGGGGTTTCGAGATCATCAAGAGGATGTCATCTGCGTACAGGGCCGCTTTATGGGTTTGGGAGTATGCGTTTAACCCTGAGATGTCAGGGTTTCCTCTGATTTGCGCCGCCAGGGGTTCGATACAGAGGGCGAATAGGAGGGGAGATAATGGGCAACCCTGTCTCGTACCACTCTTAATTTGGAAGTGCCGAGAGGGGTAGCCTTGGTGTACAACTCTGGCGGTGGGGTTAGAGTACAGCGATAGAATCGCATCACTCACCCGATCTCCAAAGCCAAATGCCGCAAGCGTCTCCTTTAGATATGGCCAGTCTATCCTATCGAAAGCCTTTTCGGCGTCCAGACTTAACAACATACTTTGAGCAGTGTCAATAGTGGCCAAATCTATCAGATCTATAAATCGACGGGTATTATCTGCGGCTTGTCGGCCCTTGATAAATCCGACCTGATCTGGATGTATGAGTCTGGGTAGGATAAGACATATTCTATTGGCCAATAATTTTGCATATAGCTTGATATCCGTATTGATTAGTGATATGGGCCTGTAACTTTTGCAGTCTAGTGGGTCTTTCCCTGGTTTCGGGATGATTGATATAGACGCCTGTAACATCTCCTTGGGGATGGGGGCTCCCGCTAAAATAGCGTTGAATACTTGGAGCAACCTTGGGGCAAGTAATTTGATAAATTTCTTGTAGTATAACCCTGAGAAGCCGTCCGGCCCCGGTGCCTTTGAAGGTTTGAGTTCCTTAATGGCCTGTGTCAACTCCTCGTGTGTGAAGTCGGCGTTTAGGGAGGCTTTGTCTGATTCTGTCAATCTCACCAGGTTGGAGCTAGCCAGGAAATCTCTTAGCTTACTGCTCGTGCTAGGATTATGTGCCACTTTCTCACCATTATAGAGTGTCTCATAGAAGGAGCCGAATTCATCTACTATTTTCTGTGGGTTTGAAGTAGGGGTACCAGATTTTAAGCGTAAAGCTTGGATGTTGTATTTAATTTGCCTGTCTTTTAGCATGCGAGCCAGCATCGTATCCGGCCTGTTTGCTTTTTCGTAAAATTTCCTCTTTGACCAACTCAATGAATTATCAGCCCTGGAGGTCAGTATCATGTTTAATTCAATTTTAGTGTCTTTTACCTCTTGTAGGGTTTGCGGGTCTAGTTTCTTTTTATGTTTGGCGGAGAGAGTTTGTAATTTAGTTTGGAGTGTGACAATTTTTGCCTCTCTCTCTTTTTTTCGTCTAGCCGTGATATTTATGAGGGTACCTCGGAGAGTCGCTTTATGCGCCTCCCAGAGGACCAGATGTGAGGAGACAGAGCCGGCATTTACCTTGAAAAACTGGTCTATCTCATTACCCACAGTATCACAGATCTCTGGAATTTTTAGAATGGATTCATTTAGCTTCCAGTTCGTTCCTGGTCTACCCGTTTGAATATTGTTGCACCGGAGCTCTATGGGTGCGTGGTCAGACCATGAAATATCATGGATCTCCGCTTGGGTGACCTTGGGGACCAGGTGACAGGACACTGCGAAGTAATCAATCCTACTGTATGAGCAATGTGGGTGCGAGAAGAATGTGTAATTCCTATCTGCTGGGTGTAGCTCTCTCCAAATGTCTATTAGTTGGTTACATTTGAGACCTCTTCGTAGGGATATACCTGCTCCTTTATTGTGTAGGGTAGCTCCACCTGATCTGTCCATGTGAGGTTGTAGGACCATATTAAAATCTCCTGCTAAGACCACGCTTCCCTGCGCAACCGAGTTT
Source organism: Ascaphus truei (assembly GCA_036426205.1). Lineage (NCBI taxonomy): Eukaryota > Metazoa > Chordata > Amphibia > Anura > Ascaphidae > Ascaphus > Ascaphus truei. The sequence goes on from WSYH01003321.1 coordinate 54,239, forward strand.
AGGATTCTAAAGAATTTCTCGAAGAAGATTGCACTCTTTTCGCAGGGGGCATATATACAGGCGATTGTGATCTTCTGTCCCCTAATAGTTCCTACTATTATAATAAATCTGCCATCGTTATCCCGTTTGGTTATCAGGCCTTCGTAAGGGATGCTATTACGGAATAGGATGGCAACTCCACGTTTTTTGACTTCAGCAGAGGCCGAAAAAACCTGGGTGAAGTCTTTATCAAGATATTTGGGGGTATTGGTTTTGCTGAAATGTGTCTCTTGTAGGAGCAACACATCTGCATGTTTTCTTTTATAATCTGTGAAGGCTAGTTTGCGTTTAGTGGGGTTGTTAAAGCCCTGCACATTGTGAGATATAAAAGTCAACGCCATTTGTTGCTGTGTGTGACTACGCGCATCATTATGTTGCTTGACTTACCCGTGGCTTCCATGTGTAGGGCCGGACGATCACTGTCTTCAGGACGCTTACTCGTAGATAGGTATTTGAGGGAAGGGTAGGGAGGGAGTGGGGGGCAACGGGGAGGGAGGGGGAGGGGAGGGGGGGACTGGGAGTAGCACATGAGGGTCAACAACAAGGGGGTTGGGTTCACGACACATAACAACAGATACTGTAATGTACAAAAAACAAATAGGAACATGAAGACAAGAGCCCACTCCGGGAGCCCCCGGGAGTGGCCCTTGCGCCCAAGGGATGGATCCTTTGGCCCAGACTGACGACGGGATCTTCCCTGCCTGCTGGGTCCTGGCTTCCCTGGGACTTGTTTGCGACCCCTATTCTGAAGGGATCGTAGCGGAGGACACATACACGCCGATCAGGGAACTGTCCTGCCGGCGCATCTCCTTTAAACAGACAACAGTTAAATAACAGTATAACTTATAACTTTAGCAATAAAAAACTTTCATTTACATAACATCCACCTAAAGAGTTTCCCCCAAAACTCCACTTCTCCCTACTCCTCCTGTTTTTGCCCTCTGTGTGGGTATAGTAAGGAGCACCGTGCCCCCCCAAAGGGTCCCTATTGTGCGGTCCTCGTAGCACCAATCCCGACCACTCTTGTTGGTGAGGAGTTCAGAGGACCAGTTACCTAATTTTCATTATCCTCTTATATGTGAATGTCTACTCTCTGTATGGTAGGGTGCCGGACTCCCCTCCTTTAAGTGCCTCTGTGTTTTAATGTGTGGGTGGTGAACGTTTAATGTGCTTTGGACTCCCCTCCAGGGAGGCCAATAGTTTCTAGCATTGGATCTTTGGGAGATGGTGTCTCTAGATATGTGGACAAATATTTGCAGAATTTTGTACAAACTCTACCGTCACATATCAGAGACAGTGGTGACCTTCTTGACAAACTATCATATGTAAAATGGAAAACAGGTTACATCTGGGTTTCCTTAGATGTAACCTCGTTATACACTGTCATAAATCATCAACATGGTATGGCAGCTGTCAAAACTTACTTTGAGCACTCCACCTTTTCACTGACACAGAGCACGTTCATTTTAGATTGTATAGATTTTTTACTCACTCACAATTATTTTTTGTTCGATGACACTTTTTATCTCCAAACACGTGGAACCGCAATGGGTACCAGCTTTGCTCCCTCATATGCCAACCTATTTTTAGGTTGGTGGGAGTCGGTCCACGTGTTTGGAGATAACAACCCTTATCGACACTGTATCACGTTTTACAGACGGTTCATAGATGATTTAATATTTATTTGGGAAGGAGGGGAAGAATCACTTTTATCATTCATCAATCACCTTAATCACAATGAGTTAAATTTAAAATTCACCCACACTTTTGATTATCATCACTTACATTATTTGGATTTATTTTTATTCATTGATATGGATGGGAAAATTAATTCAAATGTATATAGAAAAACAAACTCCCGGAACACATATTTAAGATTTGACAGCTGTCATCCAAAACCCCTCCTAAATTCAATTCCAAAAGGACAACTAATACGTCTAAAGCGAATATGTTCAAAAAATGAAGATTTCATAATTCAAGCGAATGACTTATTAAAAAGATTTGAAGAGAGGGGATACCCTAGTCTAAACCTCAGAAGGTCCCTAGAGGAGGTGGGGAACATGAATAGGGATGATCTCTTGATTAAAGAAAGAAATCGATTAACCCGTCAAAACAAATGGGAAGCAAACAATCCAGTCTTTATCACACAACATAACATTCAAGTGAATAACATTAAAGACATTGTGAAGAAACACTGGAATGTTTTGTCTGCAGATCCGTTATTAAACGAAGTATATAGAGAAGGCCCTCGCTTTGTTTTCAGAAAAGCCAAAACAATAGCTAATCATATCTCAAGAAGCCTCTTTTCATCCTCATGTTCTAATGCAAAGGAATATCTTCCTAAAGGATGTTTCAAATGTCTTAAGTGCATATCTTGTGCTTATATGATGCAGTCACACAACTTTGTATCCTTCAATACAGGACAGTCATACCCCATCAAATCATTCATAAACTGTAATGCCACATTCATAGTCTATTTATTGGACTGTGGATGTGGCAAACAGTACGTAGGACGTACCACACGAGCATTAAAAATCAGGATGAGGGAGCACATTAGACTAATTAAAAAAGGAGATCTGACACACCCTGTATCTCTACATTTTACAAATTGCAAACATGGAGACATTTCCAAACTTAAATATAGAGGAATTGAGCATATTGAGAAACCCTATAGGGGAGGCAATAGACTGGACTTACTGGATTAAAGGGAACTCTTCTGGATTTTTACCCTAAACACGAGAATTCCGTTTGGGTTAAATTCAGAGTGGGATCTAAATCCCTTTCTAAAATGAATTGTCAATTATTATTATTTTTTACAACATGGTACCTTTTGTAATCCCTTCCTAAAAATGAACTTATTGTCATAATCATTTTTCATAACAGGTCACCCTTTGTAGTGTTGATACATTTAGTCCAAGAAAACCACTGTATAATCAATATCAATTATCATCTTATCCAATACTAAAATAAATATAATACATAATATAAAATAAAATACAATTATGTGCAAACAAATAAAGTATTGGTTTATAATATATAACATCACGGTTCAAACATCTAGCGATTCTACACATGTATGGATCACAAGAAATTTTGTATATGTGACTTCATTTCATAGTTTAAAGAATAGGCAGGTATGGGTTTAACAGATGAATAGTAATCTTTTGTAAATGATCATAAATGATAACATCAGGGTTATATGCCTGCACTGTTTCTTGTTCTATGTTTGTGCTTAACTGAAATCATTCATAAAAGTCACATATAGGTATTCCAAGAAAGAGAGAAAGAACATCACTAACTACCAAGGATGGTTTTAATACTTTTGTTGTTTTTATAATGTTTTCCTTAGATACACACTTCGTGGAGAACGGAGAGTGTATACTGTTCATAATCAAAATGTTCAATAAAGTTGTTTTAAGTTTTTTTTATTTTTTATTAGTGTTCGTTAGGTGATAGAAATAAAGCTGTTGTTGCGGTTCAAAGACGCGCTGACGTCACCACTCTACCCAGCGCGACGGCGCGACTCATGGGGCGCCATGGCAACATGGCGCGCTCCTTGTGACGCTACTGAGCGACGGGTTAGTGGCGAGGAAAGGTGGGAAAATGAACCTATATCAGGTAAGGGGATTTGCCAGAGGGTATGCACCTTGAGAAAGAGCGCAAGCTCGAAACGCGTTGGTGGGGGCCCCAGGGCTCATTTTTTGTGTGCTATGCTCTGATCCAATAAACCTATTTATTGGGAACACACTCTCTAGCAGTTTTTTCCTGTAGTGCTCCATCTCTCCTCAAGCACACGTCCATGGAAGAAAAGACCCACAGAAGACCCATCTAACAGTGAGTGATTTGCTCCTTTTACACCACAGAAATCCTATTCAATGTATGAGATTGGACACAAGCAAGTGTGAGTATTCATCAATCAAGGGATGTTGCTCTTCCAGCTTATTGATGCAATGGAAGTGGTGTGATGCTTTAAGGGTTATTAATCGTGGGACACTTCAAGGATTTGGAATTATGTCTTCATACACATTATCCAGCAAATGGTCAGGTCTGTGTTAGAGCACTATACAGTGTTGTTTACTCTTGTGTTTTATTTTGGGCCTGTTTTTTTTTTAGCTTGACCTTTTTATTGCTATAGTGTTAAAGCATGCCCATATTTATATGTGCCAATCAATGGGTAGTGGGTGTAGTGGGCCCTGGGTGGGTGGTTAGGCCTCCCGGGTGGGTATTGGGGGATGGTGGGTTCACCCTTAATTACTATAGTGGTTACTAATCGCTAAAGTGAGTAAGGGGTTAGGGGCCATTAGATTGTATTTTTTTTATTGTACTGGTGCTGACAATGGAGGACAAGGATAGTGATGATGATGAGGGCAGTCTTGATCTGGCAGGGGTAAGTGCAAGTTTTATTTACTTTATGCTGCTGGTTTATGTTTTATTTTAAATGAGAAAATGCACTATTATACATATCTAGCCGATATCACGCGTCATCGGGTGCCTGCGCCCCCTGCACGCGCGTCCAGGGCTCCCCGAGGGAGCCCTGGTGTCCCGCGATGTGGGGGACGGCGGCAGGGGGTTCCGGGGGACCCGGCGGACCCGGCAGCGGGAGGGAGAGCGCCCCGATCGGAGGGCGCTCTTCCGCTGCTTCGGCGCGCGCCCGGCACCCTCCGGCGCGCGCCAGGTTACTGCTGCGGCCGAGAACGGGCAAATGCTCGAATAAACTCGGCCGCAGCAGTATTTTGAAGTTTATTGTGGGTAGGGAGACTGAGTGAAGGGGGTAGTGGCCACAGGGTAGGTGATCAGGCCTCGGTGGGTAGTGAGAGGGATTAACCCTTTCATTACCATAGCGGTTACTACCGCTAAGGTAATGGAAGGGTTAACCCTTCCAAGAGGCCTAACCACCCATCCTGGGGCTATTACCCCTTCATTCACCCCATCTGCCCCCAGTAAACCTGGTAGTCTGCCTGAACCCCTTTATTGCCTTAGCGGTTAGTGCGTGATTAAATCCGAGAAATGGTAGGATAACGGCCGCTGCATCTGTATGCTAGTGAAAAAGTTATGTCACAGCAATATTGACATGCGATAGGTATTCCTGGTAACAGCTTCATTTTTGGGTATCGATACCTGTGGATACAGACATTTTCAACATAGTCAGCAACATTTGTATACATAAACATATATTTCATATATATAACTTAAAGTTCCTAACTCGTACACTACTGTTCAGAACTTGTTAAAGTGTCTTCTAATATTATTACTGCTGCAAAATAGAAAGCAATTCCTTTTTAGGAACCATAAATATGTCTATGCAAATCAAGGCTGAGACTGCATGTGACAGCTGCAGTGTCTATTTTGATTGCTTCATTGTTGCAAAAGTAATTCTTAAGCAATTGTACATTTAATGATGTGATGAGAAAGGTACAGTATATAGAAAATGCCAGCTTTATTGAAGTTTTGGAGTTACCTTATAATTTTGTGTCTCTAATCTAAATGTAACCTTACTCATACAGTACAATGTATACCATGTATATCTCTCCTTGACTTAATACAATATCAGAATGAATGCTTTATATTGCCGTCTGCCAGCTGAAAAACAGCACAATCTTAGTGCAAACCAATATCATCAGCTTTATCAAAGAAAACAAAAATTCATTAAAAAAAAATGTAATTTAGTGCCTTCTTTTCACACTACTTTTGTACCATTTAGCAGACAACCCCCATACTCATCATGTTCCCATTTTAAATATATAATTTAATTTCTTTGATATAGAGCTATACTGTATTTACTAAGCGGTTCTAAGCCACCTTATGGCTCATTAACTTCAATGGCTTGTAAGAAATGTGGAGTTAAAGCTGTAACCTTATATCTTTTTTTTATTGACATAGTAATAACATCTACTATATTTAACTATCCCTGTCAATGCGCTTTCTCTGCAAGATATACCAGGTGTAATATGGTATTAAAATTTTGAAAAACAATAGACATGTAGTTAACTGATTTTTTTTGCGAATAAACTGCAAAATGTATACTATAGTACCAACATATACAAAGATATAAAAAAAATCGTAATTGGCCTTGTGTTTAGGGGCAACAAAAACACTAAAGATTGGTTGACTATTTAAAAAAAAAAAAAAAAGAATAAATAAATAAAGCACCTCTAAATTGTTATACTCTCTTCTTTTCCACTGAAAAATCAGCTTTCATCTTTTTTTGATGTGGAATCTGACTTTAATCCTGTATCTATGTATTCATAATGATGATGGCAAGCGCTAACTGGAGACTTTACATAAAGGGTGCAGACTTACTAGTTTTCTATTTTTCACTTGCTAACACATTGTATCCTCTATAAAAAGAAAACAAATTGCACACAGGAAACAAATGCCCGTGCTTTAAATGATGGAAGTGGTATTCCATTATAAGGGACACCTTAAAAAAGGGCACCTGTGTTAAATGCTTTAAGTAGAAATACATAGAGCTGACAAATGAAGATCATTTGTTTCGTCATGCATTAACACTATGAACATTCGACAACGTGTCTGTTTTTAAATTTCAATTGGTAACAATTGTTTGGAGGTTTGTGACCTGTTATCCCTGGTTTTAAGCTTACTCAGCCCATTTTTAAATAGCAGGTCTTGTAATGCACCTGTGACTGAGCAGTCTATTAAGACTCCTTCCTCCATCAGAGAGGTAAAGAGAGCGTTTGCAGATAGTGTTAGGACATGCAAAAAAGGGTATACATTGATGTGATTACAAGCTTAAATGTACTTTGATCAAATAATTTGACAAAAAGACCCTTACTTATGAATAGTGAGACAGATAAGTATTTAACTGTATAATGTGTCATATTAGATGTAGCATTGGTTTTTTTTTTGTCTTTTGTTGTATGGTTAGAAAAACACAGCATGAGAGAAATATATGCTTGAAAATGTGCTTTAGGAAGGATGTCCCTTGGTTGGTTGATTGGTTTGAGCAAGACTTCTTCGATACGTTTTCCAATTGTAGGCCCAACTTCACCAGTTGCACACACCACAAAAAAAACACCAGCTGAGTTTTTTTAGGTTAGAAATGTAACCTTATCTTTCTCAGTTATTTATTCATACATGTCGCAAAAAGCATCATCAGCTGGGAAGACACATTTCCTAAACATAGCTGTACCTTTTTTCATTTGCATATTCTATAATTATCCCCTTCATTTATATCCTTACCTCTTTACTTTCTTTATACCATCTTCTTATACAGTACATTCATTTTCGTTTTCTACTTGTCTTTAAAATATGATTGCACCTCATTTTTGAGGAAATACACCACCAATTATATCGCTTTGCCATATGCTGTAGGTACTTAATAAATATGGACCCATGTCCATTTAGGTGAATGGATGTTAAGGTGTCTTTCAGCATTGAAAGGTGTCTTGTGGAGTACAAAATCTTTGTGAATATGACCTGTTATGTTTTCGTGTGTTATTTCTATTTCTACTAAAACTATTTCTAACACAAACCATTTTAAAAAGAAAAATATAGATTTTTTTTGTTTATTGTACCCAAAATCTACAATACACAATTTTCTCATAATATTAGTTGCTGCTGGATGTGACATCAATTTGTACCTTCTAATCTACAGTAGTTTTATTGATCTTTTTATTTTAGAAAATACAGAGTGAACCAATTATGTAAGTTGGGAAATGACAAGTACATATTCTCTGAAATGAGTAGCCACAAGCTAAGGGAGTTGTATACCTATCTTTCTGATGCAAAACTAAAATAAAAGAATATCACCTGTTTATATAAAAAAAACACTCATAAAAAAGTAATGAGAATTTTTATTAAAGTATCTTGGTTTTAAAAGTAGTACAAAAACACAACCACAGATTTATCAAAGAAAATAAACCCTATATAATACAATAGGATTTTTTGATCTGCTACATTTGCAATTCTTCTGCACTGGTGCTGCCACTGTATTACTGCCAGGACACTTAGGTACATTGCACCCTTAAAAGTGACTTTAACAAAGGAAGTACAAATTAAAAAATAAATACATTATAAAGGACGTATTGTATTCTTTGTTGCTTTTGATCATGTTACAGCAGCTGCAATGAGTCAATAAGCCATATCAAAATATGTTTTTTCATATGTAAAATAGAAAATCTCAAGAAAAGACAGAAGTCTAAATGTCAAAATGTTCTTTTGTTGTCAAAAATCTTCGAACAAGCCAAGTTTCCTTCAAAAAAAAAACCCCGTCAACATTGAATGGACGACAGAATTGAAGACAGATGGAAATTCTAATCAACTGTGTGTTTTTTTTCTGCTTCTCGTTCAATAAGGATTTTCTGCCAGAAAGCATAGTCCACTCTACATAAGTACTGGTGTCCCATTGTTAGTACACATTAGTTAGAAGCTTCATTATCCTTTTTCACAAGGACAATGAATAAAGAATCCCTGTAAGCATAGTACTAGAACGAGAGGACAAAATCTAATGTTTATATTGTAATATTGGCACAAATATAATACATTGGTTTAATCCTTCTATCCACTACTTTTGTGTTTTTGTCTGCTGAAAGGCATTCTTACATTCCATGCTTATTGTATTTCTGCTACCGTAGTTATAGTCTTAGTATTGCTGAAGTGATGTTGTCGAGGTGACTGAGGTGTATTAGTTTTGACATTTATTTCACGATTTACTAAGGTATTACCAGAAATTGTATTTCAGGGCTTCCATGTAAGTACCTGTGCTTTCGTCTTTCATACTTTATTCTACACACAGTACATATATAATTGCTGCTAACAATGTGAACATATGTAAAGATTTGATAACATTTACAACTTTAGGATTTTTCCCGATTTCTTCTATTTCGCGCTTTTAGTCGGGATCAGGAAGGAATCCAAGACTCTCTAGACACAAAAGAGATTAAAATGCAAACATCTTAAGCACTGGAGTGGTTTAAAAACAATTCAAAAATGAGGATAAAAGGGTCCTCCACACTATGAGAGGTTGAATGATATATATAATAGACTGAATGAATAATGGTAACATCTTTCAAATGCCCCTGAAAGCAAATACAGTAATTGGACAATTTAAGTTGATAGCACAATATGCTTAAATATAGTACATGTAAGTGTAATGGGTTCATCGGCTCCTTATCTCCTCCCTTCCCCTACCTGTTGCACAGTAACTGGTTCTAGGGAGAGCTTGGCATCAGCAGTGGCTTTTTTAATGTGATAATTTTACTGCTTATATTTTTTTCTCTTATTTTCCCTTCAGAAAGCTGCATTTTCTTCCACATTCAGTCTGGACTCTTCTTTTTCTGGTCTGACACCTGCCTCTCGTTGGGTTTGGTTTTCATTGTTTCTTCCTTCACCAAATGCAAAGGATTGAGAAAGAGGTTAGAGCGAAGTAACAGAGTCACTATACCATTTTCCTTCCTATTCACTAAAACCACAACACTAACTCGCCATCACGTATGTGATTCATATTTTACATTTGCACAGTGTTAGATTGTATTAAATATTTATTCTTATTGGTACTGTGTCAGTGAATTAACTGCACTTCAAAATCCACATGTACTTCGTTGTTGAAGACTTTTCATTAAAAATATTTTGAGTAGTCATTATGAATGAGTTAGTGGATAAAAAGGCAAATTTCCTATCACAAACTTTCTCAGTACAAATGCTTATTGCCCTAAAAGTCTTTGTATTCAGGATTTGACACAAGTTAAGGTTCAGGACATTATTATTTGTAGGTCCCTCCAAAGACCAATATAAACCAAAAGTAGTGACATGTTTAAGAAGTTAAATCTAGACAATTGACATACCGCATATTTTACAAACATCAGACACCAGTAAGTATTTCAAATATTTTAACATAACTTTATACACATGGTAAGCTGAGACATACAAGGGGTTTTATTTTCTCTAACTAAACCCATTTGTGTTATGTCAACGTGTGCTGAGCATCAGTTTGATCAGGTTAAGCTCCCTTATTTCTCCACTCCTTATCTTTATTAGTCCACTTGCAAAGGACATAGTGGGCTAGATGTTGCTTAACACTTAATTGGTGAACAATTTATAGGCCCACGATGAAAATAAAATGCTTCCTTATTGCCAAATAATTTAAGGCAGACAAATCTGTGCTTTAGGTATGATTACATTTGTTTAAAGGAAACAAATATACTATAGTTTTTGTAATATTGTTCCCTTTCTGCAATTTATTAAGGATCACGCCATTAAAAGAAGCCATAAACATCTGCCATTTAATATTATAGTTTTACCATACCATTCACAAATCGCCTTTGTGTAGTGATGTCATGTACAACTATTGCTAAGAATATTATTTCACAATGAGAAACACATCACCTGCTCATCATATACAGCAACAAATAAATTGGTAAATGAAGGAACACTTTGTTCAAAGTGACTGTGAGACAGCACCGGATCGGATTTTACAGAATCTGTTTTTTTCTTATATAGTGCTGACAGTCTCCAAAGAGCTGAACATCATCAAATTTTTGCAGACACAATTAGTTCCAGCCATGTAGAGCTCTTAATCAAATTTTGGTATGTGGGGCACAGGGAGATGAAGAGACATGGCCAAGGTCACAAGTAGCTGACACTAGGATGTAAACCAGGCTATTTGCTTCAAAGTCAGTGTTATTGAGTTGTACTGCACCGACACACTTTATTCGAGCAAATACCCAGTATGTACCTGGCAGATACCTGGAATGCGCCGCTCCTCACCTCTGACAAGCCCCGTTGTGTTTGCCTTCCCAGCCTGGGTTCATGCCTGGCTGACGGGCGGCTGATCTGTTAAATGATAATGATTAGGATTTAATAGGCTGCAATGCTTCGCATGTCTACCAGATGGCATAAATTCATGAATTGTAATGCAGTATATATATATATATACTGTGCAGTATTGCAGCCAGCGGGAATAAAATGCTTCAATCCCTGCCTAGAAAATACCTCAATGCACTCGGGCAGAAAACAGTCACAAACCTCAATACACCCGGGTATACCCGAATTCGTGGGACTAGCCGAGCTCGAATAAAGTGTGTCGCCAGTGTATGAGTCAGGCCTTTACTCACGGTGCCACTCTTTCAGTCCATTACTGTTTCAACATAATTACTGATAATGATTTATTTGGCACTTAGCCAAGGGACAGGCAGCATGTCCCTACAGATACTTTCCCTGGATTGGAATCATGCTGTGCGGTCAGTTGACAGGGGGTGGAAGCCAATTGGTCACTTGTGTTAGTGTTCTCTCCTTCCCACCCTTTACTCTACTATTTTTGTTTCCAGGAATTAAGTTAAGTATTTATTTGTTATTGTAATTATAATGTTACTATTGTCAGTAGTCAATAAAGGAGGCAAGGCACTGTGGTTTTTGATCAAGCTATTTATTGCCAAAGGATTGACGTTTCGACCTCAAAGGTTTTTTTTCAAAATGAATGGCATGCCATTCATTTTGAAAAAGACCCCTTGAGGTCGAAACGTCAATCCATTGGCAATAAATAGCTTGATGAAAATCCGCAGTGCCTTGCCTCCCTTATTGATTACCCTTGGGATAATACACAGGGATTCCTGGACCAGGAGCACCGGTAGTTGTATGTTTTTTTAATTATTATTTATTGGTGTGCAGCTATTTTCAATTTTAGTACAATTGTCAATAGTACATACAGTTAGGTCCGGAATTATTTGGACACTGACACAATTTTCATAATTTTGGCTCTGTACGCCACCACAATGGATTTGAAATGAAACAACCGAGATGCAATAGAAGTGCAGACTTTCAGCTTTAATTAAAGGGGTTGAACAAAAATATTGTATGAAACGTTTAGGAATTGCAACCTATATATATACTGTATATATATCCAGTATATATATACAGTATATATTTATTTCTCTTCATGTATTTATTTATTTATTTAGATTTATTTATTAATTGTGGGGCTGCTGTGCGTGAATTTTTTTATTGGGGGTGAGGGGGGTGTTTGGCCCTTGGTGTGAGTTTAGGACTTGCAGCAGCAGCACAATTAATAAATAAATCTAAATAAATAAATGAATATAAATAAATACATTTAAAATACATTTTTATTGATAGTGTAGATGTGCAGAGGGTTTTCAGAGCAGAACCGCACTGGTTTCAGGTCTGGGGACCCCCTGCCCCCCGAGATACAGACCCCTTTTGGGGGTGCCGGTATCCCTCTGCTTCGTTTAACAGGCCGTGGTCACGTGATCGGGGCTTTTAAATGCAGAGGGATACCGGCACCCCCTAAAGGGGCCTGTATCTCGGGGAGCAGGGGGTCCCCAGACCTAAAACCAGTGCGGTTCAGCTCCCGAGACCCCCTGCACATCTACACTATAAATAAAAATGTATTTCAAATGTATTTATTTGTATTTATTTATTTATTTATGTATTGCGGGGATGCTGTGTGATTTGTTTTATTGTGGGTAGCGGGGGTGGGTGTGGTTATTTACACGGGATCCCCCTCCCCACATTTACATACAGTACACTGCACTCAGAAACACAGCCCAGGCAGAATTAATACATACACACAATAGGGGGAGGTTTTTTTACATAGATTGCACGGAAGCTTAACGCACACACACAATAGGGGGATAGAGGGAGGGGGTTTTATATAGATTAGAGAGAAGGCAGGGAGTTTTAAAAGCGAGAATAGGGGGAGGGGGTTTTACATAGATTAGAGAGAAGGCAGGGAGTTTTAACACAGACATGAAAAATATGTATTGAATGTATTAATTGTTTATTATGCCTTAACCCCTTCATTACCTTAGCGGCTATACGCTATGGTAATGAAGCAGCATTTCTGTATTTTAATAATATTGTGCAGGAGCAGGGGGCCCCCTGAGTTTAGATTTCTGTCCCAGGGAACCCCCTGCTCACTGTACAATATTATTAAAAATATAGAAATGCTGCTTCTTTACCATAGCGCATAGCCGCTAAGGTAAAGAATGATTCTTTAATGATGTGTGTGTTTTATTCACAGTGTAGATGTGCAAAGGGTCTAGGGAGCTGAACTGCACTTGTTTCAGGTCTGGGGACCCCCTGCTCCCCAAGAATCAGGCCCCATTAGGGGATCCCGGTATCCCTCTGCTCTGCTTGGTTTAACAGGCCGCGGTCACGTGATCGGGGCCTTAACGCAGAGGGATACCGGCACCTCATAAAGGGGCCTGTATCTCGGGGAGCAGGGGGTCCCCAGACCTAAAACCAGTGCGGTTCAGCTCCAGAGACCCCCTGCACATCTACACTATAAATAAAAATGTATTTAAAATAATTATTTAATGTGTCGCTGTTTGCGCAGAGAGAGCAGCGGATCTCTCTCTGCTGCAAACACATCTCGCCACCAGTATGTGCATATACAGTACTGTATGTGTACAGTACTGTATGTTAGGGGTTATAGGGGCTGTTGTTATACAGTAGATATATATATACAGTATATATACTGCATTACAATTCACTATAGGGGACGGCTTCAAGAGAACAGCTCGCAAGCGCCCTCATGTGTTTTTACACGGCATTGCAGTATTGTAGCTAGCCGGAATAAAATGCTTCAATCCCTGCCGGGAAAATAACGCAATGCACTCGGGCAGAAAACAGTCACAAACCTCAATACACCCGAGTATACCCGAATTCGCGGGACTAGCTGAGCTCAAATAAAGTGTGTCGCCAGTGTATACAGGGATAAGGATAATATTATTACATAGCACTGACAGTGACGGCGGCATTGTACATACAGGGATAAGGATAGTATTACACAGCACTGACAGTGACGGCGGCGCTGTACATACAGGGATAAGGATAGTATTACATAGCACTGACAGTGACAGCGGCGCTGTACATACAGGGATAAGAATAGTATTATTGCACAGCACTGACAGTGACAGCGGCGCTGTACATACAGGAATAAGGATAGGATATATAAGACAGCACTGACAGTGACGGCGGCGCTTATCCCTGTATGTACAGCGCCGCCGTCACTATCAGTGCTATGTAATACTATCCTTATCCCTGTATGTACAGCGCCGCCGTTACTGTAACTGCTATGTAATAATACTATCCTTATCCCTGTATGTACAGCACCGCCGTCACTGACACTGCTATGTAATAATACTATCCATATCCCTGTATGTACAGCGCCGCCGTCACTGTCAGTGCTATATAATAATAATAATAAAATCCTTATGTATGTACAGCGCCGCCGTCACTGTCAGTGCTATGTAATACTATCCTTATCCCTGTATGTACAGCGCCGCTGTCACTGTCACTGCTGTGTAATACTATCCTTATCCCTGTATGTACAGCGCCGCCGTCACTGTCAGTGCTATGTATTATTATCCTTATCCCTGTGTGTACAGCGCCGCCATCACTGTCAGTGCTATGTAATAATACTATCCTTATCCCTGTATGTACAGCGCCGCCGTCACTGTCAGTGCTATGTAATAATACTATCCTTATCTCTGTATGTACAGCGCCGCCGTCACTGTCAGTGTACTATCCTTATCCCTGTGTGTACAGCACCGCCGTCACTGTCAGTGCTATGTAATAATACTATCCTTATCCCTGTATATACAGCGCCGCCGTTACTGTCAGTGCTATGTAATAATACTATCCTTATCGCTTTATATACAGCGCCGCCGTCACTGTAAATGCTATGTAATAATACTATCCTTATCCCTGTGTGTACAGCGCCGCCGTCACTGTCAGTGCTATGTAATAATACTATCCTTATCCCTGTATGTACAGCGCCGCCGTTACTGTCAGTGCTATGTAATAATACTATCCTTATCCCTGTATGTACAGCGCCACCTTCACTGTCAGTGCTATGTAATAATACTATCCTTATCCCTGTATGTACAGCGCCGCCATCACTGTCAGTGCTATGTAATAATACTATCCTTATCCCTGTATGTACAGCGCCGCCGTTACTGTCAGTGCTATGTAATAATACTATCCTTATTCCTGTATGTACAGCGCTGCCGTCACTGTCAGTGCTATGTAATACTACCCTTATCCCTGTATGTAGAGCGCCGCCGTCACTGTCAGTGCTATGTAATAATACTATCCTTACCCCTGTATGTACAGCGCCGCC